>CM029392.1:5805384-5875384 GCA_017165825.1 Hepsetus odoe
TTTAGTGTATCAGGTGGAAACTCTCCGCACTAAGGCTCACTGTAATAATTTAAACATTGAGGCTGTATGCAAGAAGATTTTACCAACTTTTTGGATTGTAGAACTATTTCTTTTATAAGAATTCTGTTAATGGCAGCACAATGTGACACTGTCAGTGTGTGCCCCAGTCAGGGAAATGCCAACACCCTCACTCTTGTAGACTACTGGTTGAGAAAGATAACGAACCTTGATATTTAATATAACAAGCATCACGTTCAGCTGGCTATGCTGTATTCACACACACACACACAGACACACACACACACACACACACACCTACACACACTTGTGTTCACACATACACAAGGGAAGCTTTCAGTAGTCCCAGGGATTCGTTCAGGACATCAGGGGATATGGATGCGTCTTGTGTTAATGGCTTATGGCTCTGAGTGCGCTGAGCAACAGTTCAGGGGGGATTCAGAGTCTTTCAGCTTCCCCACAGGATGCATTAAAAATCTCCCACAGTCCCATCGCAGCTTCATGACTGTAGCTCTACAGGCCCTTAGCTCAGGAGCGGCAGTCACTGTCAACAGGGGGTCTCTGCCAAATGGAGATTAAACCGTACAGTTCTCCTTCAAGTCAGCACTTTGGTTACAAGAGCAGCATACAGTCCAATAGGACAAGAGTCTCTGAGCTAATTCATTAAGCAAACTGACAGTACTATAAATAAATAAATAAATAAATAATGACATGCTCATTCATTACAGTGATGTGAGTTTTTATGCAAAAACTTAGTTAAAAGATTTATTACTCAGCAGGTGTTATGAAACTGGTATTTAAGTTATGTAGGTGTATGTAGAGAGTGTATCATACCCAGTGGAATTACTTCACTGATTGTGCCTGATTTGGACAAGTAGAGCAGCTTAATGCAGCACTGTTACAAAGTAAGTATGTTATTATTTCTGAAAAGAACTGGGAATAATAAAGACTACAAAACAAGTTCACTAGCTGGGACAGGGGTGGCACGATGGCACAGTGGGTTGCTCTGTTGCCTTACAGCAAGAAGGACCTGAGTCCTTCCTGTGTGGAGTTTGCATGTTCTCGTTGTGTCAGCGTGGGTTTCCTGCAGGTGCTCCCACAGTGTTTCCTCCCACAGTCGTGCATGTCAGCTGGTCTGGAAATTCTAAATTGGCCATAGGTGTGAGTTTGTGTGTGCACCTTCCGCTAGCCTAATTAGGACAAGCAGCAATGAAAATGTTATGTTTTATATGTTGTGTCTTTATACCAACCAATGCACAGTGTTACCTGTTGTTAATACACAGGACTTCATGGGCTAAGGCTCCAAAATTCAGCTTGAAAAGTCAAAGACCTTTGCAGAAGATCACACTGTATGCTAAACACAGCACACTGTTCTGTGTACAGCATACTGTTAATATACTCAGTAAGTTATTACAGTGCTGTACCAGTATATTCAGTGTTTATCCCGAATGTGTTTTACTGGTGCTGGATGCATGACTTCTCGCTATTGCACAGTGTATTTAACCAATAACAGATACTTATCCATGTGCTGTGCATTCACAAGGACAAGTAGACACTTTATCTTCAAAAACTAATATAATGAGCGCATTTTGAACAGACATTTCTTAATGTAAGCAGTGAATCAAAGGTAAATACCTACTATAACTTAATTTGAAAAAACACTGAAATGCTTTAATATAGATTTAATTGTGTAAATGTCTATTGTGTAATGCATCAATTAGAATAGAAATCATAAAATGAAAAGGTCACGTAATCCATGCACCACAAGACAAAAAAAACAGATATTTTAAAATATATGGTGGTTAGTTCGTGTGGTTTTCTGTCGAGACGTCCTGCTGATCGCGAGCTGAGGGCTAACCTGGTGATGGATCACCAGGTGCGGATCGGTCATGGTTTTAGGCAGCTCTGCTAGTTTAACCTCCCCTAGCAAACTGATAGTTGATATGTAGCCCACACCCTGAGTCATATACGAAAATCAGCAGCAACCATTTAATTTGACTTCATAAAACATTTTCTTTATTCCCATTCCAATGTGTTTTTCTATCTGCTCAGAAAAAGAAGGTTCATTATAAATGGCATTAGACTAATTTCTATGATAAAGTGGACGTCCTTGACAGTATCACCTATGACTTTTCTGATATCACACGCATCCTGGAACATCATGTGGACATGTCATGTCACCATGAGTCTTATTCCTAGTCATGTACTAAAACAAGTCACATCATGTAAAATCTATTCTGTTAGACCTATTCTAATGTCTCTACAGTGATGTGAGTTGTCACATAGCCGTAAGAGAAGGTTCCACTGAATCCATGCATGATACATTGTGGACTGAAGCCTTTTTTAACACGATTAACCTTAATTAGGCTGATCAAACAAAAATCTATACCTCTCAAATATTAAGTATAGCTTTACTTCTGGGAATGACTTTCTAACTGCATCCTGTTGAGAATGGTTTGCATGCAGCTCTCCTCTTTGATTCCATGATGAAAGTGTATTGATGAGTGGAGTAAATGTGGGTTCTGTAATGGTGCTCGTCCTCTGACTGGAGTTGACTCATGATGGAGATTTCATTCTGTCATCCATTAGTCATCCTCACTGCTCCCATCACAAACATCCCTGTGTGTCTTATGCTCCACGTGATCTAGAGGCAACACACATGGAGTAAAAGTTTTATGGAGTAAATGTGTGGTGCAGGACAGGGCAACGCTGTCCAGTTGGCGTTCAGTGTGTGTGTGTGTTTGTGTGTGTGTGTGTGTGTGTGTGTGTGTGTGCGTGCATGCGTGCATTTGTGTACTTCATTGGATCGTACTTTTTCAACTTTTTTAGTTTTCCCTCTACACAAATACTTACATCCAAAGCATTCTAAGGATTCTTATCCATAGAATATTGTAGAATACTTACCATATCAGTTTATTGAACTGAATCAGTTTAATTTATCCCAGGGAGCAGTTAATTAATCTGATTATCTTTCTGCAGCATTCACATGAAAAAAGAACCACGTAATAAACCTTAATTTTAGAAAAAAAAATTATTAATTTCATTAATTTCATTGAACTTGTTAATTCTAATTATGTTATAAATATGTAATTGCATAGTCAATTATTACATTTATATTCATACATATGAAATGATCAAATGTACATTTAGCATCAAGGCATAATTTTTTTTATGTGTTGAAACTACACTGAATTCAAATTATCATAACATTTCTCCTTTTTAACCCTAAAATTCTCTTTTTTGTTTAAATTATTTAAGATTCATGTCAGTTTAACCACACTTTCATAAGACATACCAATGATTTCTGAGGGTTTACATTCTAAAGGTCTTTTACGGAATATTAGTAGAAGCTGTGATTTTGAATAAAATATTCATATTATTTTCATTTCCTTTTACAGGAATCTGCTTGACAGGGACACATTCTCCAAATCAGATCCAAGTAAGATCATATTTACTATGTTTCCGTCCCTGATTTTGCTGATGCTAAAAACACTATCATTTTAAATTGCACGCTGAGCTCATTTTATGTCTGGTGAACCAGAAAGCCATGAAATAGCTCTCTCCAAAATGGTACTTCGTTTATCACATTTGATATGTTTTCCTGCTGTGCACTGCTCTTCTCTCTTCCTGATGATAATGCAGTGCACGCACAAACACACACACACATTCATACACACACACACACACACACACACACATACACACACACACAAAAATGAACACGTACACACTCATGGCATAAAATTGTTGAAATGCTGTATATAAAATGTCCCATATATATATTCTATGTAAGTACCTGTAATGATAATGCTATACATCTATACCTATTTCTCATTAAGCAAATTATACCAATAATATTTCTGGGAAACTGTAGTGAAAGCTAGATTTAGAAGAGAGCTGATGATTAGTTAGGGTTTGATACTGAAAAAGAGTCCTGCAAGTGCAGTCTTTGCTCTGAGGGTGTTGATGGAGACGTCTAGAGAAGGTCAGAAGGAGTTGCATTTTGCGTTTGTAAAAGTTTTGACAGGGTGACTAGCGAGTTCAGAAGTTCGGAAAGAAAAATTTTGGTACAAGATATGTATGAGGACATTGTGATAGTGTTCAGGTCTGCAGTAGGAGTGACGGATGCTTTTAAAGTAGAGGTGAGATTATATCAAGAATCAGTGCTGAGCCAATTTTTGTTTACAATGGTGATGGACAGGCTGACGGACAAGGTTAGACAGGAGTCCTCATGGACTATGATGTTTGCAGGTGACATCTACACATATATATGTGGGTGTGCATGTGTCTAAGTCTAGTTTTAACTTCACAAAGGAAATTATGGTTCTGCTTTTTTGGCTAAAGAAGCTATTTTCTGTAAAAAAGCACTTCAGGAACATTTTGTTTCTCCCGTCAGATAGTATTAAAAATGTGCTTTCCTAAAACGTCATAAAAACACACACACACACACACACACACACACACACACACACACTAAAAAAAAACGCGCACACACACACACACACTACACTCACCATCATCTGATGCTAGCCATGATAGCAAAATCTCCTGACACTGCCCTTATTAAGGTAGAATTTCATTATAAACAATCCTTACACAATCTTACCATGAGTCACGAGCTCCTTTGTGCATTCTTACACTGATCGTGTGAAGATTGCTTTGGGCTACAGTGACTAATCTTCATCTGCATGTGTTAAGGCTGCAGATATAGAAACACGGTGGGCGGTTGGTTTATTGCAATATTTGCTTTGCACAGAAATGAATGTGTAGTGTCTGTGAGAACTGGTCTGTAATGGAATGTCATAAAAAGGAAGGCTTTCAAATGATGGTGATATTGGCATTACTGGTTTATAATTCTCCCTTCACAAAACAGGACTACAGCTCTCACAAAATACATTTTTCAAGTACATGTTCTCCTCGTTGACTTTACCAGTTTGTTTCTAAGCAAGCTTTGCCCGCTTAAAATTAAAACTTACCTAAAAGTATTGGCTGGGGCAATTTTAGGGAAAGTCTTTTACTGGTAGAAGATTGTTACATGATGCATAGCTAAAGGTACTTCAACATCACACAAAAACCTCTCATTTACAATTTCTTTTTTCTCTTAAGTACTACACCCAAAGTACACCCAAATTCTTACAACACAACCTACAGCACATAGCTGTTGTACGTTAACAAAACCTCTACAGTATCCAGATCATTAAAAACACACTTTTCCAGAGAGAAGAGTTTGATATTGCATGTGAATTTCAGAATGTACCATGTGCTTCCAGCTCAAACAATACTTATAAAGGAAATAAGCTGCTAAAAGAGCCTCTATTGAATTTGATTTTGAAAAGTGAACATATACATACAGCAGCATATTTAGAATACAGTGGTTTTGTTCTGCCCTTTCAGGATGGAATTATAAAATGTTTTTCAGTCTGTAGTTCCTTTTAAACGAGGTGCAAAACAGGGGCAATCAGAAAAGAAGTTATTTCTTTGTGTCAGTCTTAAAGGGAGGGTAAGAAAGTCAGTAAATAAACTTCAGAGAAAGAAGTACATTTAACAGTGTTGTAAAGGCAAAGCGTCTTCAAATTTTGGACAATGTAAGCACTGTTCTGAACTGAGCTTTATTTTCTGCTATGATGGCATTTGGACAGATTCATTTGTGTGATTTGTGGGTTAATCAGAAAGCTTTTAGTCTGAGCTACTTAATGAGTGCTCCTCCTGTCTCTATAGTCTGCAATTCATCAATGCAGTAGATTATAGTGGGAGAAACATTTGGTAACTGGTTGCTGTCAAAATTGGAGCCAGCAAGGGGGACAGGTGGCAATAACTCCAGACTCTGCCTTTGAGGGGGGCCAAGAGATGGAAAAAAAAAGTAAATGAAAAATATTGGTAAATATATATAAAATATATAAAAAGTTCGGGGCAGTGGCAGCTTAGTGGTTAGGGACTAGGCCCCAGTATCGGAAGTTCATGGGTTTGAATCCTGGACCAGTAGGTTAGTAGGGTACCGTCCTCTTCACTGCTCCTTGGTCACTGGACATAACTGCCCCCTGCTGTGCGATGTGCATGGGTGAAAAGCAGATGTTTAATGGTGGTTCACTGTGTGCTGCGCTGCATTTCACAGTGACAAATAGTCACTAATGGTCCGTAAATGACAGAATATAGTGTTTTAAGAGCAGATTTAAGGTACAGGTAACTGGCATCAGTGACAGTGAAATAAATAAAACAAACCTTCCTTTCATGCAATTACTTATTTCTTTTCAGGGGAAAATGACCATCAAGACATATTTAAAATCAGACCAGTATCACATCAATTCTTTGACAGCAAGCTGGTTAGCTTGGGCATTTCTTTGCTTAGTCACTGGTTTCTTTACCTGTAAATGCTTAAAGTCTCCTTTATCTCTGCAGCCAGTTGCAGTTATACAAGTAGCTGCCATGATTTCTTTGTACCCAGCAGTAGTGATGAGTGGAGGGCAAGTGGTCGGCTCACTTCACAAAAGGCTGTTTTTTACATATTCTTTTAAAATGAGCAATAACATTTGTGATAGCTACGCAGTCACTTGCAGCAGCTATATTTGGAAGCGCCCCAATCCGAGCGTCCGCTCTCTCGGCCAGTCAGAAATCTGCTGAAAGGTTTCGGGTAGCAGTGGAGCATCAGCACTCTGCCTTCAGGCTCACAGCCAGGCTAAACTCTTTGTGGCATTACTTGTTCTCCTTTGCCTCTTCATTTTGTGCCTTTTGTTCGATGGAATGCCTCATGGTGCTCTTCTTCTATTTTCTCCCCACTTTCTATTTTTCCTTTTCTTCCAGGCCATTTGCCTTGCTGTCTTGTTTTTCTGCTTCTCTAGCTTATTCACATATTCCAGTCACCTTGCATGGATTTCTGTAAGTGTCCAGTTTCCTTTCCTCTACTTACTTACTTTCTCTACGGTGTAATAATCCCTTTATGTCAGTAAGTGAAAAGTGAAAGTGACCATTCTTGCCATTGTGAGTACACTGCAAAGCACACAGTGATCCACAATGAAATTAAACCTCTGCATTTTACCCACACACTCAAACACGTGCAGCAGGTGGCAGCTATTGAAAGCACCCGGGGAGCAGTGATGGGGACGGTACCTTGCTCAAGGGTACCTCAGGGCATCCTGCTGGTTTGGGATTCGAACCCACGCTCTTCAGATGCTGGGTCCTCTTCTCTAACCACTAGCCACTCATTTAAGATATTTCACTTCGTCTATTGGTTTGCTTGTGTAACATGAATAAGATCATTCAAATTAGACCTTATTTAGAAAGTGAAAGTGAATATTTGCCATTGTGAAACAGCACAGCACACAATGAAATGCACTCTCTGCTTTTAACCAATACACACAAATGCAGCAGGGGCAATTATGTCCAGCACCGAAGGAGCAGTGATGGGGATGGTACCTTGCTCAAGGGTACCTCAGGGCAACCTTCTGGTCTAGGTTTCAAAATCACAGCCTTACAATCCTGGGACCAAGTCCGTAACCACTAGGGCACTGTTGACTCTTATGGTGTTTTGAGAGTTCACCACCATGCTTTGAAGCAAGCATCGGCAAGCAACATCATAGTCAACTATGAAAGCATTGCTTATCAGTGTTTTGCCCTCCCTCTGTTAAAACATGAAAATAATAATCATTTAAAACTAAATTTCAACAAACCATTGAATGTAGTTCAGAATATAAAACATTGAACAAACAAGATGCTGTAAAATCTTATTTTTGACAAAACCTTTAATGCAGTGGAGATTTCAGTAACATTCTTCTGTACATATATCTCTTCGCTGATATGAAGAATACAATAAGCCTAAATTATGCGCATTAAAAATAGCTTGAATTGCTGCAATGATTTGGGTTTTATGACAAATTTTATGGTGTTTGCGTGCAAGCACAGCCTCACATTGTCCCCTTTGTTCATGGATCATTGATCATTTGTATGACTTCATGCTCATATGTCACAGGTCATGTTTTCTGTGCTCGTTCTTATCTTCATATTCAAATCTAATTCATTATGCTAATGGATGTGGACTTAAACACTTATTTGGGTGAAGCGTGGCAAATTGACCTCAAAGACCAGAGCGAAGCTGTAGAGGAGACCCAGCTTTATAAACTTGGTATATGACAGTTGGCTAGATAAAGCTGTTCCAAGCAGAATTGTTTGTACCCAGCTTACATTACAAAAGATGGAATGGAGGAAGATGGAGACTGAGTGAGGACTTGTCATGAAGAAATACAGGTGAGAGGAGAACAAAAGGTTCTGACAGATAAAAGCAGTGAGACAGAGAGAGTGGTTCCTGTACTTCAAAAAGAGCACTGAGATCGGAGACCAAGGTTAACCTAAAAGCCTGATTTTCGACTAGAGATCATTCCTCCTAAAAAGAAAAATCAACAAATATATGCAAAACAATTACAACTTAAAAGTCATTTACACATTAAATTAAAGCCTTTCATATCAATTGTATTAAGAATGTATTGTTTATTGCAAAATAAATACGGGTTGCCATGTTTTAGCATGAAATTGTCTCACAGTTAGATTTTAAGCGCTGCATAATTGTATAGAAGTCAGAAACTCAATCATTTAATTGATCGTTAAAGTTATTTATTCTCCAGCCTGAGGGGAAAAAAAAAACACAGAAAACATATTTATTAGGATATCTCTGAGAAGAGCAGGTAGACCCTCGAATCTGTCACTGTCAGATAGACAGCACTTTCATCTTTTCAGGAGAAAATCAGCCTCCACTCCCACTTGAAAAAAACTTCTTGGGTGTTTCTGTCTATCCTTCCACTGAGAGAAGCTGACTCGAAACGGTGGGTGTTAAAGATTGTGTTCCTGTTCAAAAAGCTGCAACTGAGAGAAAAAGCACAGAAAAAAAAAAGATTTACAATAGAACACCTAAAACGGAATATCTGAGACGTGAGAAGAACAAAGTGGAGAGCTACAGATTTCCTGAAAAGAAAGCTTTAAAAAGGCAAAGTCAAAAAATAATTGTATGTACCATGATTATATATTTTATACATATTTGTTAAATGGTCCAAACGTCTGTTAACCAAAAAAAAGGTTTAAAAATAAGATATGACAACTTGTCCTTCTTGCATTGACACACCTAATGAATAGCCAAGATTAGTCAGGTCTGTTTAAGAAATCTTCAAACTGGGTTGGACTAATTCCTTTAGCAGCAGAGTAATAAACTGATATGCTATTCTCTCTAGGAATGACAGGATATTTTTCATTTCCAGGACTTAGCCTGCCTCCTATCAGCAATTGTACTGATGTTGGCCGCACGGCCATCCCTTCATGAGATCAGGCACTTGTGCTGAGTTTAGATTTCTGTATTGCTGAGTGCTGCTGCTCCAGTCTCTTAGAATTAGTGGAGCTCCCCTGGCCAGCGGTGTGGCTACAGCTAACACAACTAACGCAGTCCCACGTATCTCAGCACAATGTCTGTCCTTCTCAAGATACAATCGGCCAGTAACTTTTATGGAAATGTGAAGTGAAGCATTGTACTCAGGTTTCTTTTTGCGTAAGACAGTATTTAAAATAAATACTGTTAAAGAGTTTAGAATCATCTGTCATAATGATAACATTCAATATTTTATTCAATTTAAACTTATGTTGTAGTTATTTCTTTAATCTTGAGTGAAAAATGTAAAACAGACACTAGAAATAAAGATATAATGTAAAAGAAGTTGTAGATTTTTCTTAAGATAACGTCCTTTTGATTTTGGAACCAAGACCATTTTCTATATTTGCAGTAAAGTGAAAGCGACTAATTGTATTTGTGAGCGCACAGCGCAGCACACAGTGACCCACAGTAATATGAAACCTCTGTATTTAACCCATACACACCATGCAGCAGAAGGGAGCCAGTTCCAGTGCTTAGAGAGCAGTGATTGGGACTGTACCTTGCTCAAGGAAACTTAAGTGAACCTACTGGTCCACAATCTTCCAAATCTGGAGTCTAGTTCCTAGACACTAGACCTCCAATGCCCCAATATTTGCCAATAAAATATGCCCTACTCATATTCTGACACGAGTCTTAAAAGTGGATAAATTGAGATCACTGTTAAAAATGACACAAAAATATTATACTTGGCCGTTCATTTAATGAAGAAAACGATCTAATAGTACATACCAAGGAGGAACAAAAGCATGTGAACCATTCAATAACTGACCGTGTAGACCAGTGCTGTCCAGCATAGTTCCAGCAACATCTTCTTCATGTTCATCTAATGGAGAACTCAAGAACATTAACAAAAGCCAGTGTGAGAGAGTATTGCTTAGCTTTTTTCCTCTGCAAATAAATGGCCAAGTATAACATTTTTTGTCTCACTTGCTTGAATGATTTTGGAAAAACTGAAAATTTCAAAGGGCTAAGAAATATGAAATGGGAAACAATAAACGAGGGCTATTAAATGCATATAAGAACTTGACAAAAATTACAGATGAAGAACAGAAGAGAAAAAAGAAAAGTTCTTTACAAAACTTTGTAAAACTAGTCTTCTCTACCTTTTAGACCACATATTAGGGCTCTTTCATTTGTATATCTGCAATAAAAACGTTTTGATACAATGCATCTTTAAAGACTCCGTTGAAAAGCGTGTCCAGCCTATCAGCACTTTATATAAAAGGACACATTTCTGAATGATGCTTGGTTAGACCAGCTGAGCTTGTTCTTCTCTAGCCATTTCTATTAGCTACTATTGAAAATAGTAGACAGTGGTGCTTGAGGGTTTATCGAGTGATGACGGTTGGAAGGGGATAAATTATTAGAAAGCGCAAAAATATATTTTAATGGAACTCCAGTGCAAAGATATTCATTCTAGGCCTCTGGATTGGAAGGTTGTGGGTTCAAAGCGCACACCAGTAGGATGCCCTCATCACAGCCCCCTGGGTGCTGTACTGAGGCTGTATAGCTGCCCACTGCTGCACAGTGTGTATGGGTTAAAAGCAGAGGTTGCATTTTGTTGTGGTTCACTGTGCTGTGGCGTGTGCTCACAATGACACATAGTCACTTTCACTTTCACATGTGCGAAGTTGCCATGTCATTATGAAGGGCTGTGTCAAAACGGTATAGAGACGGCAAATTTCCCTTTACTCCTGACTTGCCAAAAGGATGTTTTGGAATGACAGTACCAGGAGTGTAGGTTTCATTTCAAAATTGGGTGGAACACAGCTCCCACCACATTAGTTTTATGCTAATTATACTTTTTTTTATTGTGTGTTGCATTAAACAGTTTTTCAATATGCAAACTCTTCAAATGACTATAATTATATTTGAACAAACATGCCAAACCCTTCAGAATTATATCACAGCATCATAACTGTGCTGCAAATGACTTCTGCTGTTACTTTATTAACTGCAATGGCTGTTTATTGACTTAACAACAGAAATCTGTGTACCATGGCAAAAACTTTAACATCACTGTATAAATTAAATGTAATACTAACTGCTAAGTGCCTGTATGCACATTCAGGTCTATTTCTGTGAGATACTGTGTTGGTCAAACAACTGACACCTGCTGAGAGAAAACTAAATATCATGCTTTTTCTCTTCACAACCATTTACACACACAGATCTCTAATCTTACACAGATCAGAATACAGCCTCAGAAACAGAGGAAGGGAGAAAAAGCTCAGTGGCAGCTCTGGAAATGCACTTTGTCTGCTTTAACTGATAGTCTTTAGAGTGAAACTCAACCCGACATTGTAACGTCTAGTCAGCAGTGCTACAGCCTGCCATAGTTTATAAACTGACAGTCTTACATTACCACATCTAGTCTGCTTAGTTTACCTCACTTTTTACCTCACTTGACAGTTCTGAACATCGGAGAAGTGGAGCTCAGTCTGCTACAATAAGGAGCATGAAAGATGCTGACTATACATGGTCTGCATTTCACTGTCTGTGTGTCAAGAGACATTAAAATATATTTAAACCAAAGACCCTTATTTAAGCCATATTTGCTTAAAACAATATATATTTAAATATTCAGACTTCGCCACAGAAGGTCCTGGGTTTGATTCCCAGGTGGGATGGTCTGTGTGGAGTTTGCATGCTCTCCCTGTCCCACGCTTGAAAGACATGCACAGGTAGATTGCAGGTGGTATATTTCCCCCTGGGTGTGTGAGTGCCTGTGTGTACGTTTGTCTGTGTGTCTGCACTGTGATGGATTGGCGACCTGTCCCACCCTCTAAGAGCTGGGACCATAGGCTCCAGCACCCTTCATGACCCTAATCAAGACAAGTGGATAGGAAAATGAGTGAGAGTGAGTGAGAGATTTCACCACCTAAATCAATGACACCACACTGTTAAAACGCCAGACCCAAATATGCTATTTGAGATTTTTTGGAGGGCAAAGGACAGCCGCTCATCTCTCTGTCCCATCACCTGTGCTCCATCAAAACTAAACCTTTGGATATTACTGTAATTCCCAATCCTTCCTGTAAAAAAACTGCACTGTGAACTCAATAGACCGTTTTATTATGTGTTTCACACTTCGAATATAATTTTTAACAGTGAATCGGCATGGTAGAATTCATGGCAAAATTATTATACGCCAGAAGAGATGATTCCACTAAAACAAGAGTTTGCAGCTCTAATATGAAATGTTCAAGGTTGAGCTGTAAACTTTATAGGGAATGATTGAGGTCCAGCTGTAAAATACTGTTGCCAGTGCATTTTTTTCTTGGTAGTTTTGGAGCATTATTGTTTTTTTTTCCTGCTTCCAGCTCACCTTATGCTGCTAATGATTTTATTAAAAAGCCCAGATAGGGCAGCGTTAAAGCAGGGAGAACACAACAACACACAGTAAGTCAATAGTAAAAGAGTTACAGAAAGTCCATCTAAATAAGACTTGTGAACATGAAGAAGCTTAATAAAGTTAATGTGAAGGTTAATCTGTACTGTACTATACTAATTATAATTTGCCAAGAACCACCAACTGTGGCAGGCCCAATTCAGCAGCAATTATTTTAAAGAGTGCATCACAGGCAGTGAATTATAACTGAGGCTGTAATGGAAAATAAAAAAAAAAAACAGAGAAAAAGGCACAGTGTCATGCTGTGGTATTTATGGTCTGTTTTCATGTGAAAACTTGTTTGTCGTGCCATGAGTCCTAAAGCATTAGTGACGTTCTGAATCGACTCACCGGACCAGAATTGAAGGAGAGCAGGTGAACTGAAGGACTGGAATGTGATAAAGTCCGAGGCACCTCCGCTGCCCAAACAGCAGATACATTTTTGGCTCATCCAGCTACAAAGAGTGATGCGTGTTAAAGCTAAAAGATGGTCCCTGAGGTCAATTTTTGTACCGTTAAATATGTTTAACGGAGGGTAAATGGGGGTGTTAACCCTTTCATAACTTGATATTTTGAAGAAGAACAGTACATTGAAAATTCTGGTGTCAGGAGAGGGTGTACAATGTCAGCCGGCCTTTAACGTTTGAACTGGAATTTGGTGGTAAATTTGGTCTTTTAATAGTGTAAGCAAAGCCTTTATTTGGGTTTAAAGTGTTATCCTGCGTGTTATGTGGTTTTAGAACGTATGCAAACAAATGTTAATTTAGCTAAAAATAAGGATTTTTGTTTCTAGGAAGTAGTCTTACAGAACTGTATTTTACTGTAAGTGTAAGTGACTAATGGTGTCATTGTGAAACACAGTACAACACACAGTGAACCACAACAAAATTACACCTCTGCACTTAACCCATACACACAAACACGTGCAGCTATTGAAAGCACCCGGGGAGCAGTGACAGGGACGGTACCTTGCTCAAGGGTATCTCAGGGCAACCTACTGTTAAGGGATTTGAACTCACAGTCTTCTGATCCTGGGGATCCAACTCCCTACCCACTAGTCCACTGCTGCCCACTGTAAGACCCCTGAAAGACACGCAGGTTTTCATACTGTATGTGAGGAAGAGGTACAAGATTCTTAATAATAAGACAGTTCGAGTTCAGTCAAGTTGCTGCTGAGAAGCATATTAACCGTGCGCTTTTCATCTTAAGCTTATAAGTCACATACACTTTCTGTCTTCAGGCATTTTGACCTGCTTTTTGTTTTTGCCCCAGTAATAATTGTGCACAATTTCTCCTTTTTCTCCTGCAGTCTGCGTACTTTACACCCAAGGTATTGGCAACAAGGAATGGAGAGAGGTGAGCAAGGACTCCATCAGCCGTCTTCCGACATGCACCCACATGAATATGTATGCATGCAAATGCCTGGCTGAATTACTCGTCAAACAACAGCATCAATAATTCATGAAATCGGTTCTCACTCGTTTTTTTTTGTTTTTGCCTTTTTGGCTAATCAAAAAGATCAGCCTCTCCACACAGTCATTAAGAGGGGCTGTATGTGTATTAACTTCAACCATGGCCTGGTCAGATGGGATAAATGGGCTAAGGAATGTCAGCCTGGCTCAAATCACATGCCTTTTTTTTACTCCCCCCACGCTTCAAGACATATCTCATGCCTTATTATCTGCACATAGAAATGGGCGGGGTTCTTACACTGCAGCATTACAGACCTAATTTATAGACAACAGACCACTTAGATCTTCCCTCTGTAGATCAACAGATGCAGAAACAATGAGAAAAATTGCAGCGCTATGAAAAATAAAAGTGCCAAAAAGGGTTCTTGAGTTATGCCATTTAAGAACCACTTTTGGATCTGTAGGGATATTTAAGTGGATGATTCTTTAAAACTGAACCACTCGACTGAAAGGGTAGCAAAAGAGCGTCTATGGCCTCGCTCCAGAAGAGCTATTTTCTTCTAGGTCTGGTAATCTCATATTAGGCTTTTACCAATACAAGCCTTTGGTCACCATTACACATTTTAAAGGGTCCATGTGTGAAGTTTATTCACATTTTAGTTCTTTCCTCTTAAGCTCTTTGACATTTGGATGGGCTAGTTTAGAAATGACAGACAAAGCACATTTTTACAGAATAATTTTCCTTTATTATCACTTATTTTCCCACAAGACTCTGCTTTAGGTGGCAGGTCTGCATTTTGCATCAGTCAAAAAGTCTTATAAAAATGTCCGTGATTTTTTACCTGATAAACAAACATAAATAAACGAACATAAATAGACTTAAAACTATGTGCATAATGCAGAAAATGCAAAGAGCAGGGTATGTCAAGCAGCAACATACTTGATGACCTACAGTGTACTGAATGAGTGTGCAAATAGTGTGCAAGGATACCTGGACACTTTCCAAGGGTTGTTATTTTGTTTAAGCCACACAGGCCTGTGATTAGTTTACTGCTGATGCCGAATGCTGACAGTAAAATAAAACAGTCAAATATCGGTTCCTATTACTTTAATTTAATCTACTCAATGTTTAGATTAGACAGTTTGACAGGCATAAAATAGTATCTTTACACAAACAGGGTGATTTCAAATAAACAGGAGCAAGGGGTTGTTGAAGACTTTTGTACATTATACGTCACTGCAAGCTTCAATTGCATAAACACAGCTTTGCATTCTTTTAACCTGTAGTATCCACTGATATGATTTAAAGAAGAGTTTAGTAAAAAAAAATAAAATAAAATGCTGGTTACAGATAGAAGTGATTGATAGAAGTCATTGGGGAGGTGGTGGTCTAATGGCAGGATCGAATCCCACCTCAAACACTACCACCATTCGGTGGTAGCAAGACCCTTAACCCCAACTTGCTCCTGGATAAGAGCATCTGCTAAATTCATTAAATGAGAGTGACTGACATTTTTCAATTCTCAAGCTTTTTAATTAATTTAATTTAACCCAGATCTTGAATCATTCTAGATATATATATATATATATTGCTAAATAAGTTTGTCATGTTGGCTTTAAAACAAAAGTACAAACTTTTACAATGTTGACAATTACTGAGATTTTAGTGCTTTATCTTCAGGATTTACCAGTAAGTGCGTATAAACTTACACCTCTCTATTGGGTTTGTCTGGACACAGCCAGAGAGCATTTTAACCACTAACCAAGTGCATGAAGTGTTTGCAGAGATATTTTGATACTTCTGATTCCCAGCTGTCGAACAATAACAAGTCTGTGAATCAGCTGAATTAGACATTGATGGCTTGCTCCATGAGAAAGGTGAAATGTACAATTAGTCACCATCAACAACTGTTGTCAGTCTGAAATATATAATTACCTTGTTAATTATGGATGAACATCAGGCCAGTAAACACAAAACAAAACAGTTACAGAGGACCTGATGAGCTGATATTGTGTTTGTAATAAATTTGCCTTTAAATGTAGACATAGTGGATATAATACAAAACCCTCAAGAAAGAAAATCTGCAGAAACAACAAAAAAAATTGCTTAGCATATGTAACTTAAAAAAAAAAAATTAAACATTGTTTGTTCAATAAAATATTGAATACATTTTTTTTTATCAGGTTCTGAAAAAATAACCAATAATCATTTAGTGAAACACTTTGGATGGTCCATTCATTCACGGTCAAAGATATGATCGCACAATATAAAGTGTATAAAGTATAAAAGTAAATTAAATTATGGAACAATTAAAGATTATTATTGTATATTTGGTCTGTTTTTTAACAGCTGAATATTTTTTAAGCCATGTTCATAGAACATAAACGTTATGTATGTAATTAAAAGTGTTATATTAGCTTTATTAAATGACTATTATTTTAAACTATTGAAATAAAAACTGTAAACTGTATTGCTTTTTTTGGCAACCTTAATATCCGTTACATTTCCTACATTCAGCAGAGAATGTGATGTGTAATAAGCTGTCAAAAGAGATGTCAGGTATTGAGGGCATTCGGGAACTCAGTTTAAATCACATTTCAAATGTGGAACCATGAGTATTAGACGAAATGACAATGTGTTCAATGTTGGTAGGCTGTGAGAATAGTAGTTCATTACTGTCCAGTTTTCTTTTTCCGAAAGTTGTCCTTTTAAAGGAAGTTTCGTTTTTTTCTTTATAAAAACAAGTCAAATGGCTAAGAAGCATCCACAAAAAATGAATTAAAATACACAAAACTACTTCATTGTAACACACCTTGCAGTATTTTGGCTTAAGTTAGGATAGGGTTTAGCAGTAAGGCTATACATTAATGCTGATAAATAAGTTTTAAGGATTTAAGAAGCTCAATTTTGAGCAGAAACTTTTCAGAAGATTAAAATGCATTTATAATAATCTGATGATACTGACTGGTCAGTAACGTACGACTGTCCATTTTCACTGTAGCACTGTAACAGCTGTATTTTACAGCATATTTGCACATCAACACTTCCTGTGGTATTCACTCTAACGTAAGAAAATGATTGTATATACTCCTGTACATATTTCCTTATGGACCTGTTTTATTTATTTATTATTCTAATGCTTTGTATTTTATTTTATACTTAGAAATACTTATAAATTATAAATTTATACCTGAATTATTTGCATTTCATCTCATTACCTACCTTGTCTTAAGAGTGATTCATTGAAACATTCCACGGCTGGTTGTACTTGCATATCTGTGCATGTGACAAATAAAGAATCAGCAGCAGAAACTCAGAAAAATTGTACAAAACATTTAAAACTACATACAAAAATAAATTTGCACAATGTTAAAGCTAAAAAAAACTTTTCAATACTAAGTTGAACTTACAAACAAAATTTATCTGGCAGTATGTTATAACTTTGGTTCTTTTAACTTAATTGACAATCCTTCTTTAATCCAAGAGACTTTTCCGTTATTGGGTTATTTAAAAACAGTTATAATTTGTCAGAATGCACAAAATACAGCATACTTTGATTGGTTGGAGAGTTAATTTACATATTGCAGACTTCTTCAGTTCTTAATGAAGTTTTTTTAATAAAGTGGTAAGTGTTTTTGTGCTGGGTTGCTCTGATGGCTTCTCTCTGTGTTTCAGTTCGGCAGGACAGAAGTGATTGATAACACTCTGAACCCAGACTTTGTGCGCAAGTTCATCCTGGACTACTTCTTTGAGGAGAGGCAGAACCTGCGGTTTGATCTGTGAGTAAAGTTAGCATGTATATGTGTGTGTGTGTGTGTGTGTGTGTGTGTGTGTGTGTGTGTGTGTGTGTGTGTGTGTGTGTGTGTGTGTGTGTATGTGTGTGTGTGTGTTTGTGTGTGTGTGTGTGTGGGTGTCTGTGTGTATGTCTGTATATGTGATAAATGAATCTAAATAATATGGCATACCTTTTAATTTTATCATGCCAGTAGAACATTTTTGAATTTGAGCAGAACATATTTGAATTGAGAGTGAGTGAGAAAATGAAAGATAATTAGAAAGAGAGAGTAAGACAGATGAGAGAGTGAGTGAGAGAGAGACAGAGAGAGCGAGAGAGAAAGAGAATACAGTGTGAGAACAGAGTGAGACAGAAGAGAGATGTACTGTATGCAGAACAGTGAGACAGAAAGATGGTTTATGGAAAATGACTATATAAAGAAAGCCTCTTATCATTCATTTATTTACTTGTTTAGAGACAAAAGCAATCTATGAATGTTCTGTTTTCTAAAGGTAATCAGATGTAACGACAGTGTAGAGAAAGCACATTATTCAAGGAGAAGAGTAGATTTAAAGACAGAAATATGGTTTCATTTCTTATTTAAGGGATAAAAGGTCATTTTTTAAACCCACCTGTTATTCATCTGCTAGATCGACGTCTGTTGTGTCTGTTGCTTTTAAGAAAGCTGCAGGGCCTCTGTGTTTGTTCATGTAGTTGTTTGTCAGTGTGTTTGTGTGTGTGTGTGTGTGTGTGTGTGTGTGTGTGTGTGTGTGTGTGTGTGTGTGTGTGTTTGTTTGTATGTGTTTGTATGTGTGCACATGCATGGACAAGTGGGAGAATGGCTAAAGCACATACAGGGCTATAAATAGCATAAGCAGGGAAAACCATAATGTGGCCCAGTCAGGCAGCGAGTGTAAATTGGATGCTGCTTTTACATTTTGTGTGTGTGTGTGTATGTGTGTGTGTGTGTGTGTGTGTGTGTGTGTGTGTGTGTGTGTGTGTGTGTGTGTGTGCATGTGTGTGTGTGTATGTCTGCATGTGTGTCTTTATGTGCGACCATGTGTGCATGCATGTTTACGTGTGTGTGTGTGCATGTGTGCATGCATGTTTGCAAGTGTGTGTGAGCTCCCCTGAAGGCTCAGCCATGTGTGTGGGTGGACAGCAAACCATACACCAATCCACTGTGATGGCAATACCGACTTTCTGATGCTAACGTCTACCTCACCGCCCCCACCACCACCCCTCTCACTCTCTCTCTTTCTCATGTCTGGTGATGCTGCTGTTGATTTCTGTCTCCTATCACTGGACTTACTTCAATTTAGGGCATTGCATGTCCTAACAAAGGTAATCCAATCTGAAAATGTGTGGAAACTAGGCTAACTGTCAAGCTACCACAAAATCAGCATTAACATTAAGTTTTTTAATAGTTAGTATACAAACGTAATTTTAAAATATTTATTACCAGATATGAACACATTTATGGATTTTGTTGTTTGCTGTTGTGCCCATCTTGCTGGTGATCCTTAAGGCATACTGAGAAATTTCTTATAAAATCTCCATTTGTAGTGCCATGTATTCCAAACACTTTACCTTACCGCTGCCAGCAACACTATCAGGGCCAGCAGAGGCCTAGTGGTTAGTGACAAGGTTCCAGAATCAAAAGGTCATGGGTTCAAATCCCAGACTGCTAGATTGCCCTGAATAGCTCTTGCAAAAGGTATTGTCCCCTACACCACTTCCTGGGTGCCAGATGTATGGCTGCACTGTATGGATAAAATGCAGAGAAGCTATTTTTTTGTTTAAGGTTTGCTACACATTTCTTGGAGAAGCCTAAGAAATACTAGGAGATTGCAGAACGTCACCCTAAAATCATGATACCAGATAACAGTGAAGTCTGGAGGTGAAAGCATCTTGATGTTGGACTGTTCTCATATAATGGTGCTGCCAGACTTCAGGTAATTGAAGGAACGATCAATGGGACCATACACCAAGAAATTCTTTAAATGAATCTGCTCACATCCACAAGTAGGATAAGCCTTAGATGTGGATGGAAATTCAAGCAGGACAACCGAACATACAGCAAAGGAAACTTTTAACTGGCTTCAGAGAAAGAAAATGAAGTTGCTAAAATGGCCCAGTCAATCGCCTGACTTAAATCTAATCGAACATTTGTGGAGGAAGAAAATGTCAGGGTTCCCCAAAATAATTATTTAAAAAGTGAAGTGAAAGTGACTATTTGTCATTGTGAAGACACAGCGCAGCACACGGTGAATCACAACGAAATGTATTCTCTGCATTTAACCCATACACACCGTGCAGCATCCCTGCGATGGGCTGGCGACCTGTCCAGGGTGCGTCCCCCGTCCTCGCCCTGTGTGCGCTGGGTTGGACACCAGCACTCCCCCGCGACCCCGTTTGGGACAAGCGGCAGATAATGGATGGACACCCTGCAGCAGTGGTCAGCTATGTCCAACACCCAGGAAGCAGTGATGGGGATAGTACCTTGCTCATAGGCACCTCAAAGAAAAATACCGGGCCACAATTCAAACCAACAGCCTTTTCGATCCTGCCCCATTTTTAAGCTTTAAAAACAATTGCTTTAAAGGAAAAGGTCAAAAGCACATTTGTACACTTTATAGTTTACAAACAAAGGCTTCCATACAAAATATTAAATTAGCCTGTTCAATTTTTTTTTCTGTGTCATTTGACTTTAGTGAAAATGCTTATATTTATGGCTTTTAATTATGTGAATTTTTGGATTACTTGAGCCTGAGAGTTGAGAATTGTATGGGAATAGCCTCACTGAAAATATATCTACTGAAAAACAACATTGGTGTTTTCAGTACTTATTTTCCCAGCTGGATTTAACAAAGTACAGTACTGTGCAAAAGTTTTAGGCAGGTGTGAAAAAATGCTGTAATTTTAATTTAGATTCCCACCTTTAAATTTAAAAAATGAAAAAGTTTCACCAAAATTTTAACTTGCTGCTGCCCCTAAACTCTGGAATTCCTTCCCTCAAAGTCTTCATCTAACATCTTCTCTGCTTCTTTTTCCAACTCTTTGCTTGGTGCTATTTCACTTCTTCACCTTCTTCATCCCTTCTTCTACATTGTCTTTCTTACAGTTTTGCATTTAGTGTTGCCTTTGTTTTTTGTCTGTTAACCATTTTGATCTTCGTTGTTTTATCTTTGTTCTGTAAAGAGACCTTGGGTTTGACAAAGACACTATATGAATAAAACATATTTATTCTAATTATTTTACTAATGTTAAATCAATCTGAATCATTGGAGAAGAGGAACCATCTGATTGTCACAGGCTATTTCACACCGCGTCACTTTTTGCACTACATTTACAGCATTTAGCAGACGCTCTTATCCAGAGCGACTTCCATGTCCTTCTTACAGTTCCTGCAGCAACTCAGGGTTAAGGGTCTTGCTCAGGGACGCAGTGGTGGTAGTGCCAGAGGTGGGATCCGAACCTGGGACCTCTTGAGCCATAGGTCCATTGGCAAGCACCCGACCACCAGACCACCACCATCCACAGCTTTTTGCACTAGTGCTTCTTCCCGTTCTAGTCATAGCAATGTGCAGATGTTTCCATACACAATACTGGAGTCCTGTTAAATTGAATGTGTGTTGGGCTGTGAGAGTTGGGTTTAGTCATTTCTACACCGCCGGACAGTGTGTTCTCTTCAGCCGTAACAAACTGTCTTTTCATTTCCAGCCGTAAGGGGTGAGGTGGAGTTTCACTTTGAGGGCTTGTGTAAGTAGTCACAGAGGGGGCAGTGGGGGTGTTAGCTGGATGTTTATAGACTACCTGTTGGTTTGTGTAAATGTCAGCTTGTCTACAGCTCTATTCTAGCTTTCATTTTCAGCCAACTATGTTGGCTGAACCCGTTGCACCACTGATCTATAATCAGCCATTCTGCACAAAAAAAAATGGCATGTTGCAAATGGGTTTTTCAGTAGTATGTTAGCACTAGTCTAATGTTGATGCATGTAAACAACTTCCAATTTTAGATTAAATACAGACATTAGTATGTTAGTAAATGTAAATACACTCCATGATTTATTTAGAGTTTCTGGTTTAATAAGTTGTGTTAGATCTCCTTTCTAGTTCTTGAAGTCCAACCCAATGGGAGAGCTACCAAGATACAACAGCGAATAAATTCACATTTAAATTTCCTTTCGTTTAATTCGCTGAGACAACCAAGGCTCAAAAATAAAATGGACATCCAAGGCTCAAAAATAAAATACAACTTTCGAGGTATAATTATGATTGAGACAAGAATGAAAAAAATGATTTTAGTGACCAGAAATTAGGACTCAGATCATGGAGTCGAATAGTTGATTACTATTTAAAAGTGATTTTTAAATGAATTATATTTGAACAATCATGAAAGAAAAAATGTTTTCAAAAACATTTTAATGTTTTTCAGTGTAATAATTTGAAACTGAAAAATGTGGACAAGTAATTAAGATGCATTAAAGGGGTAATACTTGTGGTACTTTTATAAAGTCCATCTTGGAAGGGAATGCTATATCACGCCATCCCAATTGGAAAATCCATGACTGCATGTCCTACTGCCTGCCTGGCAGAGCTTTTTGCTTTTAGTACCTCCACCCTGAATAGTGGAGTGTCCACCCTGGATTACCACATAGTCACACCATGGTCACTGCCCTCCATCACACACTTGCTGTCTTTGTCTCTCCGCTCAGTGGGATAGGTGTGTGCATGTGTTTATGTGTGAATGGCTGTCTCTCTGTGTAAACACATGCCTTCTTGTGCCACTGAGGTATTGCACTATTTATAAAACGTGTATATGTGTGTGTGTGTGTGTGTGTGTGTGTGTGTGTGTGTGTGTGTGTGTGTGTGTGTGCGCGCATGCTTGTGCAGTGGGCTTGAACATCACAGAGGCTCTTGGGGACTCCTTACAGCTATGTAGGGTTTTATTCTCACAGAAATGGATGCAGTCCGACAATTAGCAACAGTAGTCCAGTATAATATGTTCATTTATGGTTATCATTTCACCTTAAATATGAAGTTGACAAGCTTGAAGTATTGATTTTATGCTTGTTGGTCTCCTTCCATGTGGCATTTCAGATTTAATATGAAAAAAGGGAATCCCAACACTGGAAGAAAAACCAACAAATATGCACATTTTGAATTACATGATGCTAATTCCCTTCATCTTTTATGATAAATAACTATTTTTTAAATTGTAATAATCATTTTTCCCCTATCTATTAGCCATAGACTAATAAATATTCTGTGCAGTATATTTGTATGCATTGTGAATGCATGTTCCAAGACATTATTAATTCTGTATTTGGTGGCATAGTGAGCAGATTTTGCAAATGTTGGTCAAGACTGAAACTGCTGAACAACATGCAGAATGCACTAAATCATGCAGGCAAACACACTCATGGAGCAGAGAGTCAACAAACGGGTGGAGATCCAATGAAAATGTGCAGATGAAAGAGACCGATAGGCTTTTATAGAGAGACCGATAGGCTTTATTTTATAGGCTTTTATCTCACAACCACTGATGTGGAGTGTCCCAGTAATGACAATGCATTCCCACATAATCATTTAGAAAACAAGGTATCCTAACACACATTTCTTAGGTCTTTAATCATTGTATATTGCATATCTCTAGCCAGTCACAATTTCCAAACCTTTTGCTGCCTTTTTCAAGTGTCTTAGACCTACATCAATTCTTAATGACTGTTGCTAATCTGTCAATATCAGAAATCCCGAAAGAGACGATTTTTTATGGTTAGACAATGTTGCAGTTGCAGTTGCAGTACTTTTAAACTTTAAAGCCTATAAACTCACTTTGTAAAACTTAAAGTGATACATGGTGAGAAAATCACACTTACACAGTGTTCTCTTAAATCAGAAAAATAAATCTTCTAAAAAGTATTTAATTCTTTCCCAGGTCTTACCACACTGTAGCTTGAATGTTAATGCTCTCTTATATGTCACTTTAGATAAAAGCATCTGCTAAATTAGTTAAAGTAAATGTAAATATAACTATAAATAAAAGTGTGATCTTGAAAGATGTAGCCATTGAAACATAGCTGATGTTGGAAGTTCATTGCTTTTGCACTGGAGCTATGAAGCTTGTTCAGCTAACAGGTAATGGGAGCTGACACACAATTAATTAGTATTAGTATTATGCAAGCTGCCAGTCTAAATGATCACACTTGCCTCATATTGTATAGACTTGCTAATGTGGTTTCTGACACTGATTTCTGACACACTATAACAAGTGTGTTGAGGCTCTACTTGTTGAGCTCAAGCGGAAAAACTATGAGAGCAACATCTTATTTTTTCTTTTCTTATTTTCTGTCTTATTAAGGCTGTAAGATTTGTACTGTAACACCTACTATTCTACCAGGCTAAACCTATATTAATGCTAATAAGGCTTTTTTTGGATATGCATGTCTGAATCATCTTATGACAAATTATCTGACTAATAAGGTCGGAGTACAGAAACCTCTGCCTTTTCCTTTGCACTCTTTCTCTGAATCTTGTCACTCTGTGGCTTTAACGTTTGCCTAGTAATGACTCTAATAGAAGCTTGGGATTTTTTTGATGACTGAGCATATTTTTCCTCCTTTCTGCAGGTACGATGTGGATTCAAAGAGCACCAACCTCTCTAAGCATGTGAGTAATACACTCTCGCACCTGCTTTGATGAGGCTTCACCTCTGAGAGGGTTATTGCACTGCAAACAGTTCTGGCATAAAGGGGCAAATACTCTTATAATGGCCTTTTTATTATAGGGGTAAAAATTAGATGGGTAAAAAAAGCTCAAAAAGCTTAGAAAGCTCACCCCTTATACGTACTAACTGCTTTAGCATTCATTCATTCATTCACCTTTCTAAAACTCACAATGCGCTGAGGACGAACTCTCATTCAGAATCAGTCATTAATAAGAGTTGAAGGAGTGGTTCCTTGAATGGTTACACCAAAGCTACAATGCAACACAAAAGAAGAATGCCCAACAACCCACCATATCCTCCCTATTCATTGCCCCACTTTAGCTCTGCCCTCGTTTTACCATGATTATCTGTGTCTGCCTAATATCTTGGTGTACCTTGTTTCATGTTACTAAAATACACTTCAGAGTGTGGGTTTAGGTTGTGGGTTATTAACCCGTGACATTCTCTTGTCAACCAGCCTTGTGTTTGCTTTCTTTTTTTCACAATTTTCTTGACTGTCTTATCTTTGAACTGTAGAATGCTAACGTCTCTACTTTACCCTTGCGCACATGTTTGAGGAAACATGACCCCCCCAAAAAAAAAAAAAAACAAAGCTGATAGGAGAAATCCAGGCTAAGCTATAAAAAAAAAAATATTAAGAAAAATGCAAAAAAAATGTTACTTTGAAAAAAACTTTAAGGTACAAAGATGGACCTTAAAGATCATGCAGTGCCCTTAGGGAGTACATTTGTATTCCATTTGATGGTTAAATTAGAGGGCTTGCAGATTCAGTCCCATGGACTGACAGGAAATGTATGTGAAGGGGTGGGTGAACAACACTGGCGTCAACAGCTGAAGTGTCCTTGGGCAAAGACAGTGAATACCACCAAAAATACATCATTTTGAGTAAAATGAAAATTAAAAGTATTACTAAAACAATTGCCCAATATATTCATTGCTAATCAATAATAGAGTATTGTTACTGACAGAGCAAAGGACTGTAATAACATCCAAAAATAATAGCAATATTAAATGAATTATAACTTATTTCCATTACAGCTCCTCATTAAACTATGAACTAAAACAACGAAAGACAGATATCATTCTCCGGCATCAGTATGAGTCTCAAGGAAGGCCTGTAACATATTAATGATTCCAAATTTTGATCAATCAGTTGTGCAGCCCAATTTTATGACCATTTTTTACTTTATCTTCAATATTTAACAGATTGGTGGCGAACAGTCGAAGAGTTTGGAAAACAGTTACACCTGAGCACCTGTGCAGAATTGTGGAACAACCTTTTTTTTTTTATCTGGGATTTTTGTATTTCTGCTTGTCTTTGTACACATACACACACACACACACACACATACACACACACACACATACACACACACACACACACGCTAGGTTGCCTTTGTGTAAACAGCCTCCTCATTTTTAGTGCTAATAATCCCTGCAGTGTTTGTAGAAGGGATGCGGTGCAATAATGCTCACACACATCCCTCCCTCCCTCCCTCACTCCCTCATTCCCTCCCTCCCTCCCTCCCTCATTCCCTCCCTCCCTCATTCCCTCCCTCATTCCCTCCTAAACCTAAGTTTGTTTTGGTAATTTAAGAGAATCTCTCTTTCTGTGCTTCGGTGCTGCTGCTTGTTTGGCAAACACACAATTGTCTGCTGTCCTGCACTCAGCTGTGACCTCCAGCTTATTGCCCAGACAGACGTGTAAGGAAAAGGCGAGAAAACAGAAATGGAGATGGAAATGGAGTGCTTAATTCACTGTTTAGGACCATCTGTTTCTCTGTTATCCACTTATAATGGTTTTATGTCCCCTTCCGTGTGTCTTTCATAGGGCTGATTGGTGTGGCTTCTTTAAAAGCTGGCATCTGCATTGAAGCAGAAAGTGAACAGTGATAGTGCTGACGCCTCGCAGGCCCATAGCAGGCTTTAATGGATGCAGGCTGAGAGAAATTGCAAATCAATGAACGATAGTTTAAGTGCAGAAAGATTGACTGAGGTAGTGAGTGAAATAAGGACCGTGTTAAAATTCTGCTTCTGCTTCTGTTTAATTTTGTTCCCTGAAATCAACGAATGTACCTTTGTATGTTTTTTAACTCTTATAGGCTGGTCAGACAGACACAGACACGTATGCAGACATTATGTTGCAGGCTGTAATGTCTGACCTAAAATCTACAGGAGCCTGAGAACTTGTCTGGATCTCTTGGAAAGTGGTAACGGTTCAGTTGCCCCCCTGACTGCCAGGAAAAACTGCCAGTTCAGCATGAATGAGCAGCCAAGGTGCTTCCGGATAGAGAGAAATAATATGACTTTTTATACAGACATACAATAGAGGCTGAAAAAAGAAAAAAACGCCCACTGAAATGTATTCATTTATTTATTTTTACAAGAATTTCATAAAAGTTAATTACATAATTATAAGCCAAACAGCCTCTTTTTAAAACTACATCTACCAAGTTTCTCCTCTCATTTGCCATTTCTTTCAGCTCTGCTGCCCATATTTATAGTCTGCATTTACACACTTAAATCCATCTGTTTCTCTGCATCATTTGTTAGCCCTTTATACATCTTGCATTCATCAGTGATCAGAACCAGGGAGCAGGTATCATTTAGATACAGCAGTGACACATTGTCCTTTTTGAAACTGCTTTTTCTTAATGCACAGATTGGGTTTAGAACTGTTGTATAAATGCATTCATGGTACGGGTGGCGGTGGTCTAGTGGTAGGGTACTTGCATTTACATTTACATTTAGAATTACGGCATTTAGCAGACGCTCTTATCCAGAGCGACTTCCATGTCCTGATTACAGGGACAGTCCCCCTGGGACTGCTCAGGGTCCCAGTGGTGGTAGTGCCAGAGGAGGGATTCGAACCTGGGACCTCTTGATTCAGAGGCTTGATCCAAAAAAAAAAAGAAAGAAAAAATATATAGATTGGTAAACAAGCATAACAACACATTAACAAACTTGCGCTTTACTTTAAAGCTACATTTACTGAAATCGATTCAATAAGCCATAAAAGTACCATTACCTTTTTATGTCTTTTTGTTTGTTGTTTCTTTTATGATTGAGGTTGCTATCTTATTTAAAAACCCTTCTTTTTCTCTTTCTGTGCCAATGAAAATTCCCCCCATAATACCTTGCTGTGTTTATGCTCCCACCTCCCTACTACTCATTTCCTGAGGTTTTGTAATGTAACTAGAACAGTTACCAGTGTTGTTCATCCATCCTTGCTCAAGATACTGTTCTCTTAAGCAGACAGCGGTACATCCACTGGCAACCTATCCATTCTGTTAATTTGTTCCAGCCAGCCTTATGGATCTAAATCACCATCAACTCCTGCAGTTCAGCGCTGGCTCTGAAACATATCTTCTGTGCATCAGTGTCGATAGTGTTTACCCCAGGAGGCACGGGGACACACACCCATATGTGGAGACAACCAAATAGCACTGATGAGTAATTGAAAACATTCCATGAGACTCCAGTTGCATGCTCCAAATCCCAGGGCCCCCGACAGCCACCCCCAAATGAGCCCACAAATCACATAAGGCTTCATCTCAGTGCACCTAGCACTTTCTTTGTCAACATCACAGGCACTGAAAAAAGAGAAATAAATCAATATAAGTAGAGACAAACCCCCTTTATCCAGCCGCGAGCCTCTTGGGAAACTTCTTCCCCGTCTAAAGCCATTACTGGGTGTGTTTACATGTGAAGAACCAGCAGGTCTGGCTGTGCTGTTGGCAGCAGGTGAGAATTAAAGGGAGAAGGGCATAGGAAGTGAAAAACAAAATATGTATTTATTACTCCCTGTAAGAGAGAGAGAGAGAATAAGAGAGATGGGGGAGAGAGAGAGAGGGCAGAGGGAGAGATTACTTTTTCTTTTGCTTTATTAGATCTGGCTGTGGAGACTCAATAACAGTAATTGTTAGTGCTCGTGGGAATGAAGTAGTGTCAGTGTTAATGCAGAGCTTTATAAATAGCCACAGCTCCAGCTTCTTCACTAGTTATCCCTTCCAGAGACACACCACACCTTCAGCATTTCGTCTGATCGATAAATCTTTATTAGAATAATGCCCTTAGAATAGGTTCAGACCACTTAATCATTTGAAGGACAGGATTGAAAGTGCTGCAGGCACCATGTGTACAATGTTCCAACCCTTTCATTTCAGGTTCAAATTCAACATATTCTACCTGTGTTTGTATGAAGCTGGTTATCAAGCACAAAGGCAGAATTTGTGGGCAATGTGTCCATGGTAGCATGCTTTTCTTCTTCATGCATATTCATTTTTGGAGGGATGACCAAAAAAAGGGGCATTAAAGAGAGACTGGTGTTATTAAATATGTGGCTTACTGCTTATTATTTAAATTCAAGTTTTCAGATAAAAGCAACATTTTGTCATCATCCTCTTAAATGTAGGTTTAAATTGCATGAAGGTCTTAAATGCTTAAAGAACATTTACATTTAACTGTTTAAACCCTCAAGGATGTACGTATAAGAGAAGATCAGAGTGGAGTCACTTTACTTATCTGAATGCTTTTGGATGGTTTTTTACTTTCATTTATTATTTCGTAATCAAACATTGGATCTAAACAAATGGATGCAGTCTTAAAAATGTAAGTTCCACCAATATTTTAAGCATCTCATGACATTTTTAAAATAATGCTTTTTCTCTCTAAAACATCATTTAAAAACAAAAAAAAATATTCATGTAAATCAAGACGAATAAAACTGTAAATGTGACAGAACTGCTATGTCAAAAGATAGGTCTAATGTAATTTGTTACATTTTTTTTTCTTATTTAACCAAGTGAATTTGCTACTCCTTCTCCACTGTCCTCCCTCTCCCACTATCCCTACACCATTACATTCCCATTATCTCAGACCAAGAGATTTGCATACAGGTGTGCCGAGGGGACAGGTGGAGAGAGAGCTGTTGATTAAGCGTTGCATCTTTCCTCCGTTCTTTTTTCCACATGGAGGACTTATCTGATAAACCCCACATGTGGACTCACTGTTCATGAATTCAATGGAAAGCTGCAGTGTAAAACATGCTGTGATGCAGCTGCAATTTGTATGTCCTTTGTATGTAAGTTAATTTTAAGTCTCTTTTAAAGTTACCATTTCAGATTGAAAGTTATTTTTAACAGTGACAATACAACCAGCCTTTGCTCAAAGCATTTTGTACTATGTTCTAATATGTTCTTTATTACAGTCAAAGAACTATACTTTCTTTTTTAAAGGTTTCAGCAAACTTTTCCCAAGTAAGAAGTCTTCTCCATTAGCCACTGCAGTTGGAACAAAACATTACTCCATTTACTTTATTAACCTCTTGGCCATCTCAGTCAGCAATGCTTGTGCTGCTTTTGCCCAACAAGCATTTCCCATCAGCAGTGGTTCATTACGATGCTGCAGCGAGTGCTGCCAGTGCTTCGCCTTGATTTTCCCCTTTGGTGTGTATCAAAGCCTTAGCTGTTAGAGCAGAGGTGAAGGGAGATGTCCACTTGCGATCCTGGGATCAGTTCAAGGGAAGTAAAACTGAGCTAATGCATCATAATGACCACTGAGGACAGTCAGGCTGCAGGGCACTGCTTTGTGCCTCTCTCATCGCTGCTCTTTTCATGTTTCTCAGCTTTCAAGTGCTCTGAACATAGTTACTAATTCCTGTTGACTTTGAGAACAGCCTACAGTATTGTGGTGCTGCAGAGTTTCTGGCAATGGATAACTGGTGTTGGAGCTTTCTGGAGTGAAGAAAATCTGTGATATGTGTAGTTATAATTTATTTCATTATACTCTCTCTCATCTCTCTTTCTCTCTCGTTCTCTCTCATTCTCTTGAGCTTTCTCCTCTTTTTCTTACCTTTCATCTTTGTCTGTCTGTTGAAAATATACTTTCTCACTGTTCACTCACTTTTTCTCTCCTACTGCTTATCCGTTTTCCTATGTCATTCAATCCCCTCACTTGTTTTCTCTCTTTCTCTCTGCAGGATTTTCTGGGTCAGGCTTACTGCACTCTGGGGGAGATCGTGGGCTCTTTAGGGAGTCGGTTAGAGAAACCATTGGGGTAAGTTCCAACATTCATTACTCCCTTTACTTCCATTGTTCTAAACTTCTTGTCATTGTTCTGGAGACTGTTTTGACCAAATGAGGGCCAGTCGTCTTCAAAATAGACTATTAATTTTACACTGGGCCCCTGCAGAGTTCAGTGATGTGAGGTCAGTGCATGTACATACACTGTTGAAATTCCTATTTTTGTTATTCGGTTTACTGTAGTAGGGGCAGTGGTGGCCTAGTGGTTTGGGCGTTGGCCACATGGTCGGAGGATCGGGGGTTCAAACCCCTTTCCAATGGGTTGCCCTGAGGTACCCTTGAGCAAGGTGCCGTCCCTGTCATGCTCCTCCCTGCGATGGGCTGGCGACCTGTCCAGGGTGCGTCCCCCGTCCTTGCCCTGTGTGCGCTGGGTTGGACACGCGACCCCGCGACCCCGTTTGGGACAAGCGGCAGATAATGGATGGTTTACTGTAGTACTGCAGGACAGATTAAAGTAATTGTGAAACGCAGCACAGCACAACACAGCGAAACTCCACCTCTGCGTTTCACCCATACACACACGTGCAGCAGGGGGCAGCTGTTGAAAGTGCCCAGGGAGCAGTGACTGGGATGGCACCTTGCTCAAGGGTACCTCAGGGAAACCTACCAGTGAGGGAATTTAACCCACAATCTTTTGATCCGGGGCAACTCCCTAACCACTAGGCCACCGCTACCCCTGTACAACCACAAATCAAAAAAAGCTGGGACAGTATGTGAAAATGCAAATCAAAAAAGAAGTGATTCTCCCAAAATATTTCATGTTTTGTTTGGTCAGCTTCATTTTATTTGTTAATATACTGCATTTCAGGCCTGCCACACATTCCAAACGTTGGGTCTGGGGCATTTTGGGGCTAGTAATGAGGTAAAAAAAATAATATAATGCTGTGACCTTAAACAGGCGATGTCAACAGGATCATATTCATGATACAAAAACAGTATCTACACATTGCTGAGTCTATGAGGAGCAAAGATGGGTGGAGGATCTCCAGTTTGTCTAAAGAAAGTCATAAGAAAATAATATGATATGAAATGAAATATTTAAAAACACAAAAAAGATTGGAAGGGATTTTAATATTTTTCCTTCTACAGTACATAATATCATTTGACAAATGATATCTGGAGGATTTTCAGTGTGTAAAGGCAAGGGCACAAGTCAAAGTTAAATACCTGGAATCTCAGATTCCTCAGACAGCATGGAACTAAGAACCGCCTTTTATCAGTAGCTGACAGAACCACATGGGCGAGACTTTAACATGCCTTTGTCAAGCACTATGATAATGTTACATTCACCCAGTCACTTTTCCTTTGACTTATTGACTTGGAAGCATCTGGGAGGGACCATCATACATATACTGTGGTCAGGCAAATCAAAATTCCAAAAAAGTTTTTTGGAAGGAATGGACGTCATGAGCTCCGGTCCAAAGACGACAAGGACCATCCAGACTGCTATCTGCTATGGGTCCCAAAGCCACGGTCTGTCAGGATAAGGGGTTATGTCAGTGCCCTTGGCAACAGTGCTTTATACTTTATACTGCAGTATTAATACTGTGAAGTACATGTTGAGCAAAGTAAATTTTTAAAGCAGCATATGCTGCCTTCAAGACGACGATCTTTTCCGCAGACATGCATACATTTTTCAACAAGACAATTTAGAACCACTTTCTGCACACATTACAAAGGCAAAGGCATAGCTTTAGAAGAAAGCACTCCGGTTCATATCTAGTATCAAACCAAAGAGGTCCTTTTTGAAACATCTATTTCTTAAAATATATCCTTGATGAAAGGCAGAAATATAGAAAATTTTATAGGCACCCTTGTATCATCTGGGTGGCGTCACAGCAGATGGTGCTCTGCTCTGACTGAGCACACCTTGGCTCATCCAGACAAAGGTGTGCTTCATTTGGGGCTGGCCAAAGTGTCAGAGCAGGGCGTCAGTCATTAACATGGGCGATCTCTGTTGCAGCGTTGGTGTTTTAGTTCTTTGTCATGATCAGTTCTGTCGATAAAGTCCAGTCACAGATCGCTGGCTCAGCATTTACGTCCTACCCACACCACCCCAGCGTTACAGGTGGTTAACCCTTCTCAATGCTGGCATCAGTGACACTGACGTGATAGTCGCAGTTTTGTGTGTGTGGCACAACAAGTATTTTAGACTGCTGGGGTTTTTACACGCATTAGTGTATAACTGCTAGGTTAAGAGTGATCCATCAAAAATATCCAGTCAGCAGTGGTTGTGTGGTCATAGACACACCAAATATTGTGTGGAAATGTTGTTCTAACTACACATTATTTTTATGACACCCGCAGTTGTAAAAAATCCTTCTGTAAATAAAAATGACTTGACATTACAGTTTGAACAAAGAAGCTATTCATTTGTAATTGATTACTACATCAGTGTCAACTAACCTGTATACAACACTGCGCAGGTGGAGCCGGCTCTGTGTGTAAGCACTGATTATGTAAGGAAGGAAGGTTGAATGGAGTGGATAGAGGATTATGACAGTGCTGTTTGTTGAAAGTTGTGTAAAATGACATGCTGATAAGAACATTGTGTGGGTGTGTGTGTGTGTGTGTGTGTGTGTGTGTGTGTGTGTATGTGTGTGTGTGTGAGTGTGTGTGTGTGTGTGAAAGCGGAGAGGAGAAGGGTGCAGTTCAAATTCACTAATGAGCTGTTTGCACGCTGCTGATGCTCATTATTCTGAATCTGCTTGTTAAAGTCTTTATTCCAAGCCCTCAGTCTTAGTACCCCCCCTTCTCTCTTTCTCTCTCTCTGTCTTAAAGCATTATTTTTGTCTCTCACTCTTTCTTTCTCCCCCACTTTTTTCTTTTTTTTCCTTGCTTTTGTACTCTGATGTCTAGGAAATCCCATGATATGAAAACAACCCGAAAAATTCACTGTTTCTGTCTTTCATTTTCAGCACTGAGAGCAGCAGCAAATGCTTACCAGAACATAATGAGTGCAAGTCAGCTGGAGTAACAGAGCAGAAAACAGAGGAATGAGATGGAGAAAGATGGAGTGAGAGAGAGATGGAGAGTGTTACAACTTAAAAAGTTTTATGTGGTTCTTGCATTTTGCTTCATTTAACCCACTTTTACTGATAGGAGGGGATTAAACTTTCTTGCTCCGATTGAATCCAGTTCCACTAGAAAAAGAAAGAGACACTCTGTTCACCTGGCTTTAGAATATGGTCAATTGTAAGTGCAGGCATTAAGATGCATAGAAAATGCAATGAGTTGTGGCTGCTAAGGACACATTCATATCTTGGCCACATATTTTCTCTTTTGTGTCCTGGGCTACACTGAAGGGCCACCTACTCAACTCTGTCACCCTTTAAATAATCAGAAGTACATACTCGTTTGCTCACCAGCAGCATCATGTTCTCACTCATTATTTCACTGCTCATCCTGAGTATGGTCATGTGGGGTGTTAGCGCCTTTCACAGCACACATAGGCTGGAATGCAAAGATACACTCTGCACAACTTACCAATCCATCACAGGGCAACAGCTTCATCCACTTTAGCATGTATTAGTGAAAGTGAAAAAGTGGCAACCCTTTTCATTGTGAAACGCAGCACAACACAACAAAATTCAACCTCTGCGTTTCACCCATGCACACACGTGGGGGCTAATGAAAGCACCCAGAGACCAGTGATGGGGATGGTACCTTGCTCAAGGGTACCCCAGGGCAACCTACTGGTGAGGGAATCAAACAATCTTCCGATCCGGGCCAACTCCCTAATCACTAGGCGTTTAGCCTTAGTATTAGTCTTCTTAGTATAGTATTTGCTTGTTGCCTAATAAATCCCAGGCAATGCTGGATTAATGTTATTCACTTCACTTGTCAGTGAAGGTGTGCGATTGCTATATTAAAGTGAAAGTGACAACCCTCGTCATTGCGAGGTCACGGCACAGTACACATGAACCACAACGAAATTGGACCTCTGCATTTAACCCATGCACACTCAAACCCCTACAGCAGTGGGCAGCTATTGAAAGCGCCCAGGGAGCAGTGATGGGGATGGTACCTTGCTCAAGGGTACCTCAGGGAAACCTATTGGGAAGGGGTTTGAACCCCCAATCCTCCGGCTAACCCCCTAACCGCTAGGCCACCGCTGCCCCATCTATATAGCCACATATTGAGTTTTCCACTGAGTTTTCTTCACAAATGTTGTGTGGAACCTAATGGACTGCCTTTCCCAGCTTATTGACAAAGAACATGACAAGGTAATATAAGTCACACGTACAATCTAACAGCACAGTCAGGCTAGTGATTCCCAACCCCTTAAGACCTTTTTCTCTATTAGGCTTCTCCACTTACAACCTTTGCTTCAAAGTCACAAACCCTATGTGATATCATGTCACATGAGTTAACAGTATGAAAATGATTGGTTTTAAAACATCAAATCTTTTTTTTTTTTTTTTTTTATCAGTTGCTGTGAAGATCTTGGCTTATTACAGTTTGAGACAAGTGTTTCTGAGTTTTTTGAGTCAAAGCATTAATGTAATGGAGATAAAAACCGTGAATCAGAATGATGCACCCATGCGTTTTTCAGACTTTGATACAAGAGTAAATGAGTCTGAAGAAGCTTTGCAGACTCATACCTGATAAACAGCGAATGTATTGAGCTGCAGAAGCAGCAAAGACACATTAGCGGTGCATCTACACAACCTTGATTAGGGTTGATTAGCCTGATTAGTCCAGCTGTAAAGCTGCAATAAGGCTTATTTGTGCAGCTGAATGGCCATCAAAGTAGTATTTAGCGGGCGTTGTCAGAATGTAGGACTTTAACTATGCAGTTTATTGGTGGACCAGTGTGTTTTAATATACTTTAATGTATCCGTCCATTCTCTAACTGCAACCAGTGTCATCAAGTATGGTGTCCTCTTTACCTCACTATAGTCCTACACTACAGCTTAATTCACTGCTTGCCAGCCATCTGTTGAGCTTAGTCTATGGAAATAGCCACTCAGCTGAGTTTTGCATGAATGTATTCTTCCTTCACAGGACCCTGTTTGGTCTTAATCCCCCTTTTGCTACCTTTCCCTCATTTTGCACAAAAAAACTGACATAAAAAGCAGGAAGCTACTCCAGAATGGGTTTTCTTTTATTATCTTTATATTTATATTTGTTATTGTGCGGAATTATTGTAACTAATTTGCTGTAACACAGTGTGATACAGATTTAATGTATCTGTAATAAACATTATTATACTGTAAAGAAGGAAGTCAGGAAATGCTTTTCTTAGTATACGCATAGAATGTTACAAAATATAAAGCAGCCAAGTTCTCTAAAATTAAAAAAACCTTTTTTTCAAAGAGCATACATGGCACATACGGTTCTAATGTACTCTGCCTTTTCTTCCTCCTATCTGAGACACCTGATCTGCCTACTACTAAAAAGGACACAGAAATGTGAACACTATACATGCTTGCTAGCAAGCAGTATCTTTGCATTCTGTTATACATTAGAACATTGATAGGCTGTAACTTATTGTATATTTTCAGGCAGTCGTGACTGTTCAATGAAACTAATTGTAAAACAATGTTCTTGCATAGTTCATTTAGTCTGTTGCATTTTTCTTCTATTTTAGATTGTTCTCTGCACTAAGAGATTGCTAAATATCAGGAAGAGTTTCAGAAGCAATGATTTGACAAAATCCCGTCCGCTAACCACAAAATATTGCTTGCGATTCAGATGTGACCCAAAACACTGCTCTGGTTTGAATCACGCTCTGATCGCATGACGGTGTAGCAGGAAAACCAGACGCTGGTTGAATGTGAGTGCACATAATTAACAGCTTCCACTCTTCTTGCCTTTTTAGTTTTTATTTTTCTTTTCCTGTATTGTTAGAGGCAGTGGCCACTGGTGACTGGCATGAAAAAACAGTCACAGAACAGAAAATCCATTTTATTCTTATTCAGTGGCCTTTGTCAAAGTTTTGAAAAATCACTCAACAGTTCCACGTATTATTTTGAAAATATTTATTTACACCAATTATTGAAAGCCTTTAAACTACAACTATATATCAGTACATAGTAAACAAACAATGTATTTACATTAAATTCAATTTCGATTCAATTTCAAAATTAAAAAAATTTAATTTTTTAAAGGTGGCAGTTCTGTTTTACTGGTGAAACTTGACTGTACTAACTTTTCCACAAATACAAATCATCTATCGTGGAAATATCATGGAAATATGACAAACTTATGTAATTACAGCCATGCTATAGTGGCGGATTTGACTCCAGAGAGCTGCGATATTAAAGGGGATGTTTTTTTAGAACGGATAAACCGGGTTAGGGCTGCACACCTGCGCCTCTGCCCTGTCAGGGGTGCACCTTTAACAACCCTAATGACTGTTAATTGCACATAATTACACAGCTCAATCAGCACAGGGCTGCGTTTAGGAGTCTCTGCGTGAAGGAAGAATATGGCAAAAAGTAGAGAGAGAGAAATCACTCAGCAGGTCTCCTCTGCTATTTCAGGTCCTGTCAGCAGAGGGAAGGAAAGAGGATTGAGTGTTCGAATGTGTGTGCACGCATAAAGGTCTGTGTTTGTGTGTGTGTGTGTGTGTGTGTGTGTGTGTGTGTGGAGGAGGTCAGTTGAGACAAACATTAATACAATGAACACTGCGCTTTCTCCCTTTTTTCTTTCTATGTATTTCCTTCTTCCTTTCTTCCCTCTTCTTCTATTCTCTTTCTGTTATCAATTTTTTTCTTCTCCCTACTCGTCCACTCTCTCCCTCACTTTTCATCTTATTCTGACTCTTTTTCACACTTCATTCTATCACTTTCTCTCATTGTCTCCCCTTTAAAATCTTCCTCTCTCTCTCTTCCTCTCTCTCTCTCTCTCTCCCTCACTCTTTTAATCCACTTCTCTGAATCTGACGGTTCTATTCTCTCTCGCCCAGTCTTCATTTCTCTCTCTCTCTCTCTCTCTCTCTTTCTCTCTCTCTCTCTCTCTTTCTCTCTCTCTCTCTCTCTCTCTCTCTCTCTCTCTCTCTCTCTCTCACTCTCTCTTTCTCTTTCTCTCTCACTCTCTCTCTGTCAGTGACAGTCTGATGGAGCATGTTCTTAACAGAGACTCGTCCTTCTTCCTAATCTTCCATTTCTCAACAGGTTCACCTTTCTGTCTGCCCTTTCCCTCTTTAGTTGATTTATTCTGTATCTTTGAACTCAAGCAGGGTTTGTTTTTTTCGTATCGCCCACACAGACAGGTCATAAGAGTGAAGCATCGGGCCATTTTTCATAAGCAACTAGTCAAAATCACTTTAGTTGGCACATAGTGGCTTTAATTTCCCCTGAATCACTTTTTAACCTGCAAACCTTCCAACCCCCTCTTTCTTTGACCTAAATGCTGCTTGCTTAATGGAGCGCAGTAACTAATCTGTGAAACGAATCTTTAATAACTCCTTATATGACTCCCTGTATTCAATCAAAATAAAATCAGGTTAAAAATGTAATATTATTGTTAAAATCCAGGATCCCAGAACCCCATTGGTTTCTGTTATTTAAAGATATTATGAGATAATTATGGGTTTTTTTTCTAAGGACACTTAGTCGGCCCCTGAACATCTGATACCATGACAGCTCTCCTTGTAAAACAGTTGTAGATTTGCCTCTGTATTAATGCACAATAAAGAAATGTTTAATTTTTCATCACTATTATTATTTAATCCTTGACTTAAAGTGTTGTCAGCCAAGAGTAAATGAGTCTGAAGAACCTTGCAGATGAGTGCCAGGAACATCAAGTGTGTGACAGGTGGAGCTGGAGTAGTAGCAAAGACACATTACAGAATCTTCATACAACCTCCAACGATAAAACAACAGCATTATTAGTCTGCCAGTGGGCTGCAATGAACCCAGTTTGTGAATCTGAATGGCCATCAAATTAGTTTGATAGTGAATGTTTGAGTTGGACAAATTTAACAAAAGATGTAGAGGTCACTTATTTAGGACCTTTCTTTGAAACAGAGATAGAGGGGAAAAGAGAGAGAATGAAGTGAGAGGAAGAGGTACTTGAGCTGAGCATGTAGATTGCTTTTAATGATAATTGTTATTTTATTCAGGTCCCTGTCGATGGAGGGGGGAGATAATTGCACCTGTGCTGAGGAAAAAACAGGCATTCTGCCACAGTGTCGCCAGTACTTAATTAGCTCCTGCTCTCGAGATGCTGATTGCAAATTCATGTGTCTTGATTAGGACTTTCAGGAAAGTAGTTATGCAGTATAGAGGCAAAGGGGAATATATGAGCATATGTCATGCAAGAAAGCGAGGAAGGAGGAAGCTTTTGGGTAATGTGTTCTTGACTGATTTTGACAAGGGTTAAAGTGATGGCTTGACTAAAAATCTAATTAAAAATAATCCCAATTTTGGTCGATCAGCCAAAGCATTTGATGTCTGAAGTTAGGTCAGGGCAAGAGAGCCCCATGTATACCTACAGTCATGTGAAAAAATTAGGACATCCCATTAAATATTCCGTTCACATATTCACATATTGATGTCTAATCTTGTTTTTATTCATCTCTGGAAAAGAAAGTGATTTAATTGCAGGTAAACAACAAACATTAACCATGATTTATTAATTAAACAAAAGAGATAAACAAAAATGTGTATTCTAACAGGAAAAGGTTAGGCCCTAATAGTTGTTACACCCTTTGGCTGAAATAACCACAGTGAGATGCTTCTTGTAGCATCTACCAGTCTCTGACATTGGTCTGAGGAAAGTTTGCCCCACTCCTCAATGCAGAATTATTTAAGCTGTGAGACGTTTGAGGGTTTTCTTGAATGTACTACCCGTTTCAAGTCACCCCGCAGCATCTCAATGGGATTAAGATCTGGACTTTGATTCGGCCACTTCAGGACAATCCATTTCTTAGTTTTCAGCCAGTACTTGGTGGATTTACTGGTATGTTTTGGGTCATTGTCATGTTGCAGGGTCCAGTTCAGCTTTAAAGTTTTTACAGATGGTCTCACATGTTCCTCAAGCTCCTCTGATACATGGTAGAATTTATGGTTGATTCTATGAGGGTGAGCTGGCCAGGTCCTGCTGCAGCAAAGCTTCCCCAAACAAAGACACTTCTCCTTGCTTCACAGTTGGTATGAGGTTCTTTTCCTGGAACGCTGTATTTGGTTTACGCCAGACATGTCCTCTGTTCTGGGGTCCAGATAATTCAATTTTAGACTCATCTGTCCAAAGAACATTATTCCAGAATCCTGGTCTTTGTCTACGTTCTCTCTGGCAAACTTCATTCTGGCCTTGTTGTTTCTCTTAGAGAGCAAAGGTTTCCTCCTTGCATACTCCCATGCAAGTTAAAGTCATGCAGTCTCTTTCTGATTGTAGAGGTATGCACTTTCACATCAACAGTAACAAGAGCCTGCTGTAGATCCCATGATGACATTTTAGGGTTTTTGGAGACTTCTTTTAGCATCTTGCGTTTTGCTCTTGGGGTGAACTTGCTTGGACAGCCAGTCCTGGGCATGTTGGCAGTTGTTTTGGAAGTCTTCCACCTGTAACTATTTTCTGGACAGTTGAACAGCTGATTCAAAATTCTTTTGAGATCTTTTTAAATCCCTTACCAGACTTATAAGCTGCTACAATCTTCTTTCTGAAGGCCTCAGACAGCTCTTTTGATCTCACCATGATGTTCACTCTCACCTCAAAAGTCAGGAACAAACCAAACTAAATGTCTGAGATTTGAAAAGGGCAAATCTCATTCAAAATGCTGAGTAACGATTTTCTAATCATGTGCACCTGATGTGCTACACCTGTGTGAGATTTCGAGCCATTTTAATTGGGAATAAAGGTGGGGGTTTCCTAATTTATTCCTCACCAGAAATCACATTTTTATAGAAATACATTTTAAAGAAGATTTAAAAAGTCTTTTCTTCAGTTTTAATTGTTAAATTATATTACTTGAATCTCCCAGAATTGTTAAAATTGAGATTAAATATCCATATGTCCAAGAATGTTACAAAAACATATTTTTTTCACATGACTGTATACCATCACAGACCTGTCTCAGTAGGTTTGCTTTTGTGGTTTCTGAGACTTTATGATCTATAGAAAAAAGGGCCAAATCAGTAACAGTCATAAAAATGTATCAAATGAAAAATTGAATTTTGTCTATAACAAGAATTTTGTCCTTTTTTAATAGTGAGTGGAAACTATTTAGATACTTTAGTTTTTGTCGTTAAATAAACTTTTAATGCACTTATTCACTTCACACTGACATTCTTCATTTCTTTTGACTTTGTGCTTAAAAAGCATATTTAATTATAAAATTGTGTTCAGACACCATAGGCTAATAGCATTAGTGTGTTGTTTACATCTTGGAGACATTCCTCTATTTAGATAGATTTGACAAGGCCATGCAAATATTTTTTTTTTCTAGAAACAAATTCATTTTTTAATGTTTTATTACAGATGAATTTTATTTTCAGGTGAGTTCAGTTCAGTTCAGTTATTTCCTTACAGTTCTGTGTTTAAGTGAGTCCTGGATTATTATTTTCCTTTTTTATCATTAGTCTGACAGAAATGCTTAGCACACCTGTCCTGAGATTACTAGTTGGGGTTGCCTGAACTTTCCAGTTTGCATAGTAACATGCAATAAATTGAACCAAGAGGGATGTTATTGGTAGTAGGGCTCTGTAGCTTCCTCCATGCAATCATTATTGTCATCCCTGAGAACTTTAGATCCTCCTTTATCTTCACTATGATTGCTACTTGTTGTGTAAAATCTTCCCAAACAATCTTCTTTGACACCAGGTGTATTTTGTATAAGGTCATGCTTTTTGCAGCAGTAATAGGAATTTTTATTCTTAACCCTGTGACACAGCATACAATTGCCCCATATACATTTTAGTTTTTAAACATTTTAAAGTTTGTTTATTCTTGTAATGCATCCTTTTTAGTACTGGTCAATCCCACCCAAGGCAAGGTCTTACAATGTATTTTCCATGGTTTTTAAAGCAAACTGTGTGTGCATTTCTGAAATACAAAAATGCCATATTTAGGTGGCAGAGGAAAGTTATCTCGGTGAAATATGGATGAGCTCACATCCAGGAGGACCCAGCACAGACATTTATTCATTATCTCTGCTGGGGTCCTTCACCCAGCTCTATGGTTAGTGTTGTCATGGAGACCCAATCTTCTGTCTCTCTCTCTCTCTCTCTCTCTCTCTCTCTCTCGCCTCTTGTTTCCAGGTCAGGTTATGAACAGTTGAATGCTTCGCAGGGTTTCTCGGGTTGCAACAGTTTAGCCTTCCACCTGTTGACTTGGTTGTTCACTGCCTTAAAATAACAGTATTTCCATACTTTGATATTGTCAGCAAAAAGATTTCACACTTCATGGCAGTTTATAGATGAATGCATGTGAAGTACACTATCAGTCAGAGGTTTGAAGTGTGGCTTTATTAACTTTGATTTTTTTATGGCAAAAAATCTGAATTAAGTAGTAAGGCTTGCAATGTGCACACTAAAGAGCATTGTGGAGAGGCTCAGGGGTCTGGTCTGGATGAAGAGTGCATGTTTGGTGTTGGAGGAGTGCTGGAGAGTTGTTGTAGCGAGGAGTCTGAATGTTTCTGTCACTGTTTGTTGTTCAGTATTAAGATTGAGCTCTGATATTTAGAGGAGTAAGAGAGCTCTCTAATGAAGACACAAGGCCAGTGTTAATTGACCTCACTACATAATTAAAATGTGTGAGATTTTAATTAAAGCCCTGAAATCGGACCAAAAATAGCACAGTGTGACATCTGTGATTCATCGCCTGGACAGTGATTTTGTGTGAAAAGCGCATACTTTATTCCAATTTGCTTTTTGGTCAATTGGGTATAATTATTGCATCTGGGTGACAACAAAATCATTCATTTAGTCAAACTTGGCAGGTGAGGTGTATTTTACAAATACAGTCACAAAAATATATCACATGTATTATCTTTTTATCTCCTTAATGAAGTACTTTCTGCTAGGATTAGAGTCATCGTATTTAGAGATCACACTACAATAATTTGGTATTAGTATGCTCTAATACCAAAAATGTATCTGCTTGAGTATCAGCTGATATCAGAACTGAAGGAGATTTTTAACCAATGTTATGAATCTCAGTGGACATGTAATATGTCCAACATGTTCAAACAAACTGTTAAAACTCTACAACACTACATGACCATAGTGCAGGTTGTGTTGTTCATTTTAAGGGCCCAAATGTCATTTAATTTAATTTAATTTAATTTTTCCATTATTTTTATTTAATTTAATAAATGTATACTTTGTGACTATCCTATACTGGGCTTTATTAAACAAAATAACTGGCCAACGGTTATGCACTTCAGAATTACTTCATCAGACAGACCTTTGCTGCTGCAGACTGAATGTAATTATATTGCTTCTGTAATATCACCAAAGCAATGAATTCAGAACAGGCATATACATTTGCCTTGAAGGTGAATGGTGCATTAAGAAATAAGATTACAAACAAAGAAAAAACTTAATTTCCAAATAAGCAAAGAATCAATAAAGGCCCTAAAAAATGTAAAGGCAAAGCTTGGCAACCTATGATGATATATGACCCAATGATGACCTATTTATTCTTTGCATAGATGCCATCGGCATCTATAAACTATCTTTATAATGTACTTCTTCAGTATAACATCACATTTTTAGCCCTAAGATTTTTTTTTTTCTCCCAGGCAGGCAGTCCTATTGTCACTGAGCCATTCAATTACATCACTAAAGGTGAGGGATGGACTAGTGTAAGGGTTATAAAAAGAAGGTGCAGGTGCATCCATGCTCCACTGAAATCCCTTTTATAGCCAACACCGACCCTCAAGGTTACCATGCCATTTCAACACCTCTGTGCACTCTTTGCACCACTTTGCAATTTCTTCTTGTGGAATCAAAAGTAATCTTAAAATAGGCCTGCATGTGTTTTTCTGATTATAAGACATGCTTTTATCTGGAAATAGTTGTAGCAGCCTTTACAAGGCTTTATTTGGGCTTTTTAAAAATTTATACACAAATTTCCTCTTCCAATTTAGTTGCAATTTCTGCCCCCTATCTGGACTCCACCTAACATACTATCCTTTCAGAGTTGGAGGGTGAGGACTAGCATTTGCTTCTCCCAGATCATGTGAAGCCATCTTTTTCAAACTGCCTATAATCCAGTGGATGGGACATGCCAACATGCTAAGAATAATAACTATCAAGAGGGTCTGCTTGAAATAACCTTTCAGACTCTTTAACATTTCCTAACAGATATACAAATACTTTTAATTCCACTCTAAAAATCATTCTATTTACAAATCATGTTCATTTTCTTGTTTTGCATTGTTATTTTTGCATTGTGCCTTGTTGTTAAAATGGTTATTTTTATAATTTATTAGTATTATTATTTATATTCATTTCAATATTTATTATTAAATGTGATTAAATTTTGATTTAGTCATTTTTATCAATTCCTCAACTGTGATGTGTCACTGAGTGATTGAGTTCACCCTTCCATCCATCCATTCATCCATCCATCCATCCATCTATCATCTTAATCACTTATTCTGAGTAGGGTTGCAGGAGTTGCTGGAGCTTGTTCAAGGGTGGTTTGGTTAAAACATGGAGAAACATCCATCCTGGTCAATAATATGAGTATGACTCTTTAAACATACCATTATATTTTTCCTTAGCTATGACATGATTTATTTCATTTTCTTACATCATTAACTTTTAGTAAAGGCTATTTTACCCCTGTTATAATGATTAAGGAATGATTAAGCTTTAAGCTGTGAGAGAGGGAAAGTGTACTAGAATTATAATGGCATCTTTTGATGGGATCTACAGAAGTTATGGATGAATCTGAATAATGAATATTGAAACAAATACTAAAATAATGAAAAATACTCTAAAAACTGAATTATTCAGAACATCCCCACACTGTACTGGGATTAGAATGATTTCCCAGCTATATGTTGAACATTAGATGTTTTTTTTTAGCTTGTCTTTGTTGCTCAGGGAAGAGGAAAAAAGAGTTTTTTCTCCTTCAATTCACGGCTGTTTCGCTGTGCTGTCAGTGGTAGTTTCTGCTGTTATTTTGTGACAGAGACACAGAAAAACTCCCTACTGAAAATTAATGTTCTGTTCTATATAAAGACCAAAGTGGCCGTGCAGATGATCTTCAGGGTGGGAAAACCTGTCAAGCATGTTGAACTCTGCGCAGTCTAATGTGTATCACAGCAATACTCTACAAATCTCAGGAAAAGTTTGAACCGCTCCTGAGTCCTTGAGGGAGAACTCTGGATGCTCCGGAGCTGTCCATAACAAATAAACAAGCAGATTGCGCAGACCCGCCTCTAACTGTTATTGGTTGAGTAATGAGCTGTGACAGCCGATAGGCATTGCTGTTCCTGAAAACTTTAAACATTTCTAACTTTTACGTTCACTTTCTGTTTTGCAAGATACAAGTTGCTCCACTGGAAACTGTGCAAGACACCTGTTTTGGTGTTTCATCTGTTTGTGACAACTGTCTAAAAAAGCTAAAATCATCTGAATCATCTAAAAGATAAATCATCTTTTGGACACTAGAGCTGAATAGGACTCAGTACCAAGATGATTTCTTCATGCAGCATTTTGGAATGTCACACATACAAGCACTTTCCCTCAGATTCAAAAAGGCGATACATCTCTCGCACTCTCACTCATATTCTTAGTCACTTGCCTTGAATAGGGTCGCAGGGGGTGCTGTCCCAGCTGAGAAAGGCATGTAGACACCCTGGACAGGGCACCAGCCCGTCACAGGGCAGACACACAGACAAACACACTCACACCTAGGGGGCAATTTAGTATCTCCAGTCCCACTGACATGCATATCTTTGAAGAAAGGACCTGGACCATTTTTCCTGGGATGCAAACCCACCGTCTCATTTCCGGTTAGTTGTTGTCCGTCCGAACATTACCACAATTACCACAAACATGCCTTTTACCAAGTAAATATATTTTCATAATTTTAGAGTGTAATTTTAACCTTTTGTATTTTACACTTGCACCAACATTTTTGGCACTATTCTTTGGGAGCAACAGTCATTTTTTACACTGGTTATCCCCCATGAAGTTTGTAATCATTTCCATTGAGGGTAAACTCTCTTGCTGGGGAGCCAAGTCCAACATCACATTAAACAAAACATTTATTTACTTTTTTTTTTTTTTAGATTTAGACTTTATTTAACTTTTGGTGATTCCATAGTTTTGGTTTCAGCACAGTGATTCCATATTTATATTCTTTACTCTAAAAATATGCAACATTTGAATTAGTGATGTCATTTAATTTTTTTGGGGGCATGTTGTACAAAACCGTAATATTCAGCTATTACATAAAAACTGTTTTGGGTTAAATCCATGAATTGAGCATTTGCTATAAAGTAGAAAACTGTGGCTTTTGTTTTTTTGCCAGGAAAAGCAAGTTGCAAAAATCCATGGTTGAAACCAGCAGTGGGTTGTAAAGGCTGTGTGATGCAATTGTTAATGAAAATGTCCAAAACTGATTAAATATATATTCACTTTCTGTGTAATCTCTTGCCTTGCAGCAATAGGTATTTAGATTTAAGCAATGTTTTGGCCAAAACATTAATTTACACAGCTTTTAAGAAAACACTTTGTCATACTGTGTCAGAAATCAGATAAGCAAGGATCCCAAGTGACGCCTGAGCCCTCTCATCAAGAGTCCCTCAGTCCCTGGCGAGTCTAAGAAAGCTTAATTGGCTCCCTCTGGGTGGGTAGGCTGGCCTTCCTTCTTCCCCCATCACTCAGTATAGTGTAAGACAGTTTGGATATTTGTAAGCAGACATGAAAGAATTGGCAGTCATTGTTCTCCTCCAATTGTGTTGAGCTGTCCAGTGACTATGGGCAAACGACAAGATGTGGTTGTGTCATGCAGCTTGGAGGAAGCTCATGCTAAAACAGCATTGTGTAACAAAGGGAGACTGAACCAGCAGGTGGGAGTTGAAAGTGAAAGTGACTATTCTTGTCATTGCGAGGTTGCAGCACAGCACAACAAAATTGGACCTCTGCATTTAACACATGCAGCAGGGGTAGCTATGAAAGCGCCCAGGGAGCAGTGATGGTACCTTGCTCAAGGGTACCTCAGGGCAACCTACTGATAAGGGGTGTGAACCCACAATCTTCTTATCTTGTGGCCAACTCCCTAACCACTAGGCCACCGCTGCCTCTGTTGAGTTGCATTTATTTGAGATGACTTAACTTGCTTAAGGCCATTGTAATTGTAATTGGGGGGGGGCATAAGCCTTCATTACCTTTTAGCTACTTCAGCCTGACAGCTCTAGTGCAACTAAACCAATTTCAGACAACAGACGTGTCTTGGCTGATCAACTACATGATGCTGTTTCAACCTTTTGCCAAACGTCGTTTTAATCGTTGCTGTCTAGATTTGCAAAGAGAGTGAACGATAGAAGAGAGAGCTTTGTTATCTTACCTGTCAGACCTGACGCCCCCATGGAGCAGTGTGGGAAGCTAGTTGTTGCTTTAGAAGCTGTCAGATTTTTGTACATACAGTATATTATGGGAGCTCTGTATGCCAGAGTGTTGACAAGCACCTTTTTTTGTTTTTTCACCTACAGGGGCATTCCTGGAAAAAAATGTGGCACCATTATTGTGAAGGCTGAAGAGCTGAGCAACTGCAGAGTAAGTTCTTAGAGATACTGTCTCTTTGAAGGCACTCTACATGAGAGCTGCCCCTTAATAAGGATTAACAAGGAACAAATGTGAGGACTCTAGTAAGACCTTGATGTTTGCTCAATAAAACCCAAGGTTTACACTTTTTTTATTAATAATGGTATATTATTAAGGCTGGGACAATAAGACTTTTGGCTAAAATTGCTAAATTAAGTAAAGCAACAAATAAAGACTATTGATTGACAGAACACTGAGCACATATGAACTATGCCTAGAAATGGCCACATGCCCTCTTATTTTTAGAAACTCATAAATGTTGTCTTCTCGGTTTACATGGTCTCATAAAAGTTTTGCATTTTGCTTTAACTGGTGATACATATCGCTACAGCTGTACAGAGATGCATAACACTGCTTCCTTAATTGCCTTCTCATTGCTCCCTTTTCAGTGATCAATCGAGAAGAAAGTTTTATTTCTTGGAAGTAGTTATGAAGTAGCATTGATCTGTCCAGGGAAATATCCAGAATACACACAAAAGGCTTAACTGCTCTAGTTTAATGTAGAAGTTTGGAAATCTCAAACACTGGCCAGTTTATTTCAATTTAAGCAAAACAATCCAGAATCATCACAGAATCATCACAGTCCTGACATTTGTCTTTACAGGGATAAATAATCCAAATGTGTTTTGGATGAGTGCGAGAGGTCAAAGGATTGGAATAGATGCACTTTTTGAATAGATACTTTTTGTTGTATAATGGAGACACTGGTAACACTTTAATCTTTACTAGTTTCCAGGATTAAATTGAACTTTTCTGAAAGCTTTGTCTAACCTAATGACAACACTGTGCATTTCTGGGCAGAGCATGGATTAATTGGATTAATTAAAATAATTAGTCACTGAATGCCTGACTGGTCAGTTGACTATAATGGAATAGTCATACTCTGCAAGCTATTCTCAAGTGTTTCTCCCTGTGCCTTAGCTAAGACTGCTCTCAGCCACAAATCCCTTGGGTTACACTTCCAGTGTCTGAAATATGACACTGTTTTTCTTTATTGTTTGCTTTTGTTTTAAAATACACTGTTCAGCAGGAAGTAATAGAGCGATAGCTATAATGAAGTCTGGAGTGTGTGTGTGTGCGTGTGTGCGTGTGCGTGTGCGCGCACCTACCGTGTATTCATTTTCCCTTCAGACAAACAGTTTGCAGTGGCAGGTCTGCATGGCTCAAATCCCCACAGAACAACACTGCTACACTTATAGAGCCTGGAAAAGCACTCATCTCTCTCCTGAGCCAAGAGATCCAGCTGTGACACAGATACACACACATACACACACGCACACATGCATACACTAATCCATACTCAGCCCATCTTGGGCAAAGGTCAAAGAGTTAGTTGGAGAATAGGATTCCTGACCATAAACAATTCCCTGCTGGATCACTGCACACAGCTGTCTGATTTGTGTGTGTGTGTGTGTGTGTGCACGTGCATGTGTGTGTGCCTGACTGTCAAAAGGGGTTTTCATTTGTGTCCTTAGCTTTGCCATCTGGGTTCAGCTCAGTGAGTGTAAAGACCACTGCCAGACCATTTAGCATTTACACAATATCATTAGCCTAAGAAGAGTCACTTGCCAAATGCCCGCTTAATCCTCACACTGGCAGTAATATAACAGTTCTGCTATGTGCTCTAGATTTATGTGAGCACTCCTGTTTGCTCCCATAACCTGTTTTTGTCTCTGAAAACATCCCTGCCCTCTAGGAATCTGTGATGATGCAATTTTGTGGCAACAAACTGGACAAGAAGGACTTTTTTGGCAAGTCTGACCCTTTCCTAGTGTTCTACCGCAGCAATGAGGATGGCACGTGAGTAATCTAAAAACATTCACTGACTCACATTTATGTCAGTAGCTTAGGTGAGGAGAGACATGTATAAATACACCTTAGTTTAAATTGTGTAAATGTTATGTGGGTAAATGCACTTGATGTACATGCAAAAATCTCAAAATCTCATAAATCAACAAGATCTCCTTAGGTTTACCGTTTTTAATAAACTGACACCCTTGTTAGTACTGTGAACAGTAAGTAAAATATAAAGTGTATAAAACATTAATAAAAACATGTGTCCTTTATGCAAGTTGCATGCAATAATATATAACATATAATTATTCTGTATGTACTACTATATGCAAGTATGTATATGTAATATTTTCTAAGACTGTCCCTATTCTTGCTAAGCTTTAAAAAAAAAATTGCATTAAAATCCTTAATTGAAGCACTTCCCCTTGAGATGGCTCTCTAAACATGTGGATATAAACTTTTTCACACTGCTTCTGTTAATAATATAGCATTTCTTATATTTGTGCCTTACTTAATAGTCAATCACCTTTTGAAATACTGTAACTGAACCCAAAAAGTGTGCTGTTTATGGATCAGATCTTGCCAGTTTTGCTAAGTAGAGTTTTCCTATCGCCTGATCTGGAGCCTGCATGAAGCACATTCTGTGAGATGATGGGAGTTCATTTTTCACCATAGACAGCAAGGCAAAAGCATTCTCTCTCTCTCTCTCTCTCTCTCTCTCTCTCTCTCTCTCTCTCTCTCTCTCTCCTGTCTCTTATACACATCTCTCTCTCTCTCTCTCTCTCTCTCTCTCTCTCTCTCTCTCTCTCTCTCTCTCTCTCTCTCTCTCTCTCTCTCTCTCGCTGTATTTGAGCAGATATTTGTCAAATTAAAATGAGGTGTTTGAATTGAGTGCCTCCCTGCAGACAGAGTCGTAAAACAAGCGCACATGGGGAGCTGAGTAAACGCATTCACATCCAAAGAGCTAGCACTTGGAAGTAAATTAATTATGATTTTATCCAAAATAGCATATTCTGGAACCACAGAGTGCTTTATAAAATATATAATTATCAGATATTTTCATAGTGAATTCACTAATCAAAGACTACGATGGCCAGAAACAAATAGCTTGACTGTTATGTACTGATATACAAGCTGATAAAACTATCTGCAATCACTTACACACATATTTAATAATTATTTGGCATGTTGTATGCATGGAATCTCAAAAGCATGTAATATGGATCCTACCTTTAAAGGTATAAGCAGCTAAAGCATATGTTGGAAGATGTGTTGGTTTGCAACAGCCAGTCTGATGACAAGACAAGTATGTTTCTAAAAATTATAAAAGAAAATATTTTATTTTGTCACAAATGGGATTTGACAGGGGTCAGCGGTGGCCTAGTGGTTAAGGTGTTGGCTGTGTGTGATCCGGAGCGGGGGTTCGAACCTTTTCCCGGTGGGTTGCCCTGAGGTACCGCCAGGCAGGTCTGTCCGTCCAGCTCACCTCCCTGCACCGATGGGCTGGTGACCTGTCAGGGTCGTCCTAATCACTACGCCCCTGTGTGTGCTGGGTTGGACACCAGCACTCCCCCGCGACCCCGTTTGGGACAAGCGGCAGATAATGGATGGGATTTGACAGCATTTTGGTTGTAAATTATAAAGATTTTACAGCAAACTTTAGCATTTGCTGAAAGATTTTGACATTTTTTTCTCCAGGATATGGGTGAAGCCAAATGGCCTTTAATTGGCAAGCTTGTTAGTATCTGTGTATTATTGTTTTATTTTTTTAACTAAAACTTTCCAAATATCATTTATTAGCTGTTGCATATAAAATACCACCATATTGCCATGTAAGTTAATGTTGCTGCAGCCTAAAGAGCTAAATATTTATACTTTTTTTCAATTTTAATAACCATACACATATCATATACAGATACTTCATACACTTACTTTTGCTGCACAATATTTAAAGAGTTTTCTTTCTGCGTCGCTGGTATTTTATTACTTCTAATCAGACTGGAGCTAATTTGATTCCAGGTTATTATTCACTTTTTAATCAGTTTATCATATGGCCCTATCATATGGCCTGTCCTTTGTGGATATGATTGGACACCCTATTCCATGATTGATGTTGACCAGATTTTTTTGGCTGGTGTTTCAAAATGTTGAAGATGTTTGAAAACCCAGCAACGGCACTGTGCCTGACTTGCACCAGCATAACAGACAACAGTGATATTATTTGCTATCACTGTTCTGGCCTACGCCCAAATATGAACTGATCATTGATAGTCAGGGTAGACAGTGAGCTATAAATTGTGCAGCTTCACATGAACAACAGTTATTCAGTCTAAAACCTATAAAGCTAGAGGTGCAGCTGATTAAATGGCTTATTAGTAATTTAGGTGGTGTTTCTGGTATTTTGTTCACCTTCCTGTATGTAAATCATTTAAAGCTGCTAATTCTAAATTATGCATTTTATTTCCTAGCATGACACACAAAAATAATTAATTAATTAAGTAAATACATATAGTGTGCTATTTAGCTAGAAATCTAAATATTAAATAAAGTATTTTTTATCTTTACATAAGTAGTTCAACACTAATGAATAGGTACTCCTTAATTACCTTTCTAACTGGAACTTAGTAAAAGGAGTTGTGACCACTAACAACACGGGTTGCCTGTATAAACCTTACAAATCTTCCCAGAGTGTGACTATAGTCCAGCTTTTGTCTGGGTTTAAATATCAGCATTGATTTTTTTTTCAGCATGTAGTCCTGCATTTGAGGAATTGTACAGCAGTTTTGATAGTAAAAACATTCCATGTTTAAGCAAACATGGGCTTTATTTAAGATAAATGGCTCAGAATGCAGTAAAATGATAACTGCCAAAATGATAGCTGACATGCAGAGCAGCAGGAGTGTTTGAAAACAGGAGTGTATGACTGAAGTGCAGTTCATGCTTGTGTCTGACAGATTCACTATTTGCCATAAGACCGAAGTGGTGAAGAACACACTGAACGCAGTATGGCAGGCCTTCAAGATCCCCGTCAGAGCCTTGTGTAATGGAGACTATGACAGGTATGTCCTCAACAACCATGTTGCCTATTTTCCTCACTGTCCAACATCAATGCTCAGTACACATAAAATGAGAAGAGGCTGGTAAATTTTAAGTTAGTGCTGTAATTGTACACACAAATACTGTACTACAAAGCCAAAGTATGATGACTGCTGAGGTTTAGAATATATTCAGCCACATAAGCATTATAGAGACTGAATAATGTTGTTAGATAGTTAGTTCTGGATCACTATATATCACTATATCGTAGGGATACATCTATATTCTTGCACCAAAAGCCTTCTGTAGCCTGGTTTGCTTCACATTAAGATGATGATCAAGGACGCTTTAATGGGTTGTACTTTCTCAATATTAGCTCTTTTGTGCTGCTCAGTTGAAGGCAGTGTGTCTTTGCAAAGTGTGAAGCACAAGTATATTAAATATGCTTCCTCAAAGTGTATCTCCTCTTCTGTTGGTACAGTCAGGCTGGAATATTACCCAAATATTCACCATAATTGTGAATATTATAATATTAGAACTTTGCTGATGTTTCAAATTTAATTGCATGTCAGGTTTCATTCACAGAAATTTTACATAGATGTCCTATCAATCAGTCAAAGTAAAAAAATCAATACTCTTGTGTTTCAATAGGAATTAATGTAAAAGGAATCCAAACAATGCAGAAAAATCCGAAAAGAAAATATAAATATCCACGTTTGCAATTCATCAACTAATTCAAACCAGGGCAGAGAACTGTGAACATTTTTATATAAAGGTATATAAACACTGCCATTGTCCCATGACCAATGTCCCATTCTATTCACCATGCTTAATAGACAAGCTCCATGTATGCAATTGAACTCCTATCGCAACCTAGAGAAGCTCAGTTTACTAATTAGAAAAAGTGTCACGATACTTTTGGACTTGTCATGTACCTATGATACACTGGTTAGACAACAGCAGAACTATGCGGTATACTAGGTGTTCTTCTCATGTTTCACTGCTGGTGAAATTGCTACTTGTAGACAATATAGTGGACCTACAAGGTAGGAGGACTGCTGCCTGTGAGTAGGCCTTTCTAATAAAGATGCCCATGAGCGTATACCTTGACAAAGTATAGCTGGCCAGCAGTGACGTGTTTGTGTCGGAATGCCACCATGTGATTGTAAGGTGTCTCTTAGGTGCTGAAGTTCTGAACAGACCATTATATAGAAACTGTTGATGAGTAGTGAGGCAGCAAAGAAAACAAGACAAATGATGAGAGAGAGGAATAGAACTGGGATTTCAATGCATCCATCTCTGGAAAGCCTCCAGTTATTCCATCTGAATAAGACCTAGCACCTCAGTGAAGTGTTGATTAGTGCTTCCCTCTCCTTGATCCCGTTTTATCTGTGATTGAATGTATTTGGCTGGTTAGCTGGGGAGGGAGTACATGGGCCTGTTTCTGGAGATGAACGTTGTAATGGGCAGGTGGGAGAATGCTCTATGAAGAAGTACTGAGTGTCACTGCGGAGGTGCTGACATGTGGCAGGCTGAAGGAGGCTGTTTGTCACACACATTGTGTTAGCGCCTGCAGATTTTGGCTGACAATTTGTTCTGCACATCCGTCTATGTGTTCGTTTGCTCTGCGGCCGCCAGACGTTAATGACTTACTGCTATTGTGGCCTAATCAGTGTTGTGTCCTGTAGCCTGAAATAGATTCTTAATTGAATGAAAAGTGTAGATGTTCCGCAGTTCTGTATAATTGGAAATTCAAGATAGCTGTACCTCTACCATCATGGATGAAAGAATCATAGATGAAAAAGCAGATGTATAACATGGGATTACTGATTAAGAGCATTAGTTAATTGTGATCATAGTGCTGATGTTTTGAATTTTATAAAACCGACAAAATTTTGCTCTGGAGAATAGTAGTTTATTCTAAATTAGACATAATGATACAGTAATGAGCAGCTTAGTTAATTAGTTAATAAGTACTGTATTCATAATGCACTGTCGTGGCTTAGTGGTTAGGGCGTTGGCCACAGACTCAGAAGATTGTGAGTTCAAACCCCTTACCAGTGGTTGCCTGAGGTACCTTTGAGCAAGGTACCATCCCCGTCACTGCTCTCTGGGCAGCTTTCATTGCTGCACGTTGTTTGCATGGGTTAAATGCAGAGGTCCAATTTTGTTGTGGTGTGCTGTGACCTCACAATAACAAGAATAGTCACTTTCACTTCATTATAGGTGTTTGGGGAAAAGTGTCTTGTTTCCTCCCTAGTGAACTGTTCAACAGCATGCAAATATGCAATTCAAAAATGTATTTATATTTACTTTTATTGACTAAATGTCATCTAAAGCACTTAGAAGAACCTTGTTACGAACTTCTGTGCCTTTGCACAATATTAAAGACATGATCATGGTAAGAAGCAATTAGATTCATTTTAAATATTCAATCATGATTTTAAAAATATTTATATATAAGAAAGATTTTCTTTCTTTTTTTTTTAACTTAACACTGTTTTTCCATTAAAAGATTAAAAAGTATTTGTTAAACCAAAATGGGATGACTGAAAAGGAGCATTTTGGTCTTCTGACGCTACAAAGAAGAGTGAAACCTTCTTGATCCTCAAGTTCTCCTCTCTGAGCCTGGTTCATGTTTGGTGCTCTCTAACAGGTCCAATAGTTTGTGCTTCACATCAGTGAGGGTTAACCCATCCAGAGGAAATCCAGCACTGTGGTGCACTTGAAAATCTCCGGCTTTTTAAGCAGCACTGTGCAGCACTTAAAACCCTGACGCTCTCAGTGGAAAACCAATTCACTGCTGACTTATTCACCTCGTAATACAACACTAATGACTAGCTTTTGCAGCAGAGCGTTCCATGATTCATTTTCCTCTCTCTCTCTCTTGCTCCCTCTCTCTTGCTTTCTCGCTGTCTCTGTTCTCATTCCTCGTAAGCCAGGGCTTTTCCCTTCTCCACGGGATGAATTGTAAAATTGCTGTTCGAGAAGTCAGCACAATCGAAGGAAAACGTTCACTTGCCATTGAGAGAATGGTGCTTCAGCTGGAGATGTGTGATTGCAGGGCGATCGAAAGAAAAGGCTGGTTTGAAAATAATGGCGATTACTGTACTGCAGTCAATCATTTTCTCTCTCTCTCTCTCTCTCTCTCTCTCTCTCTCTCTCTCTCTCTCTCTCTCTCTCTCTCTCTCTCTCTCTCTCGCTCTCTCTCTCTCTCTCTCTCTCTGTATAGAACAATCAAGATTGAAGTGTATGACTGGGACCGAGATGGGAGGTAAGATTATGAACATTCAGTAAAGCACAATGTACAACCTTTAACACATACATACATGCAGGTGTGCACGTTCAGAGAAAGGTATTAACTGCTTTTTACATCATTTTTGTTACTACCACCATATTTATAATGGGCAAACTTTTTTTACATTTTTTTTTCATTTTGTATGAAAAAAGTTCACATCATTAGTGTTTGTGCTCATGATCATTTATCTTATCTGTCATTTATCTGTCTTATTAATGTTGTGATGGGTAATTTAACATAATGACTTAATGTGTTAAGAAAGCTGGATGACCACACACACACACACACACACACACACACACTGACACGAAAAACAATAATCATGGAATCCTCCCAATGCCTCAATTGACAAAATGGAAATTTTCATAGTGTGAAGTAGTAGTAGGTGAAAACAATGAGGAAAAAAATAAATAAATCCAATTAAAAATAAAAGTATCTTAAAAATGGAAAGGAAAAGTAAGGAAAAATGAAAACACTTTTGCCTTCTAATTTACGTTAATGTAAACCATTTTGTTTTCTAAGCCTTTTGGAACCATTATAAAAATGAATGCTGTGTTCAAATGATAAAGAAAAACAAAAGGAGAAAGCAAATTCCTCCCACGTGGGTACAGCATATGTTTTGTAACTAAGCTAAAATCTGTGGGAGATTAGTTAGTTTAAGTTTGTAGTTTAGACAGTCTGTGTATGTCTAGAGGCTCAAAAAGTCTCTTTTAATTTGAGGAACCATTCTGGCTATGTGTATCTTGAACGGTTTTAGCATTCAAAAGTGGATTTTCCATAAAGCATCTCAGTTTGACTGTTCATGCTCATGTCTTGCAGTAACTGTGTTAAGATTTGACAAGCTTTCAAGAATGTTGAGAAAAATCTGACCAAACAGAAGAAAAAGCTGTGAATGTAGTTTAATATACAGAACTATTCATCCATCCATTATCTTCCGCTTGTCCCAAACGGGGTGTTGAGGGTACGGAGTCCCAACCCAGCGCACACAGGGGCGGGGCGGAGGACACTGGACAGGTCGGCAGCCCATCGCAGGGAGGAGCGGAATGGGGCCAGCACCTATACAGAACTAGGGATTTGTTATTCATTTCAAATTATATTTTTTCTATACACCAAATTCTCTCCATTTTTAGTTGAACTTAATTCATAATACGAAAAAAAAGAAAAAAGAAAAAACCAGCGCACTGTCTCAGGATCCCTGAAGACCAATTTAAGAACCACTGATGCAATTAAACTAATGTTAACATGGTTGCATATTCATAATAATTTCCCATCTGAATAATTTTGATTAAATATGTGAACATATTCCAGCTGGGTACCACAGGATTTTAAACTAGACACTCAATGCTGTGATACTAAGCTAAAGTCCTAGCTTAATTGGGTTAAATTGTTGTGGCAGTGTGTCTGTTCTGCTTGTAGCTGGGCCCATTTGATCAATTTTGTGACCCCAGGCTGTGAACAAATTGAGGACCACTTAGATGAAGATTGTATCTCTGTGCTGTATAAAAATAATTAAAGCTTTATAGGCTTGCAAACTTTGATGAGGTGACTGAAGAGAGATGTTCGGCTAGTTAGGGTAAGATTAAAGTGAGATAATCCATTTTACATGTGTATCCACTTTAACACTGATTAAAATACTAAACTGAACCACAGATCAAGTCATTAGACCCTTGCAGACCCATGTTTCTCCAACTGGCTCATTCAAGGCTGAGAGAAAACACACTCTGTGTTCACACTCTGCTCCATATTCCTTCATTAAGAAAAGAGCAAATATACACACTTCGTCTTGTGGATAATGTACATATTTTTCATTGTATTGCTGCTATTAAGTTTTTAAAATTTTTTTATTTGGTATTTTTGATCGAAGAGTACGATATGATAGTGTTGGTGGCAGGTGAAGGTGAGAGAAGTGAAACCGAAACAGGTTAAACTTTCCAGCTTTCATTCCTGCACCATATAAAGAAGTCAGTGCTATGGAAAACAGTTACTGTCCTCACAGTGGGCTCTGATATGACCCAGCAACTGATCTCCTGCAAGTTTGTTCTGAGCTTGCAGGCTGATCACTCATGAATCGGCTTGAGGTTTCTTTACTGAGAAAGATAGATCCAGATGAGCCCACAACAATGATAGTTGGCATCAGCCATAAATATTACAGACTACTAAGCAAAATGGACTTGCTGCACCATCTGCACCATGAGATGAAGCAGTGAGTTTTAGACATTTCCAAGCCCTGTATGTCTTGTGGCCCATACAGTGAATCAGCCCTGTGTACAAGCCTTGTATACAGTGTTAGTGCTGTCGAACAGTACATGGAAAATTCTCATCACCTCTACATTCAGTCTTTTTTCTGACCTGTAGATCTGACAGAAAACACATTCAGCATCAAATGCTTAATTGGGAACCAACAAGGAATGGATAAGACATGAATTATAATAACATTATAATTCCACCAACAAGAGATAATAACATTAATTCATGTTTACTGGTTTGTTTAGATTTTACCATGTATTTTTAAAAAATAGACTCAGCTGCTGTTTTCTACATTTCATGGATACACTTCCATGCTGATTGTACAGGCTGTGTGAACACTCTAACCTGTCAGCATGTGTAGCTTATGTCGGCCATCGGTGGCACGTGTGAGTGAAACATTTAAAACGCTTTTTCAAGTTTAACAGATAATAGAAAATAATGGATTTTTTGGGGGGGTGCATGTCCTGGATGGTTGATAAGTCCTAGTTATGAAGGTTTGGCAAACCAATTCACTAATGTCTAATGCAGATCTGGTTTTTATAATGTATTCTTTAAATCGTATCTCCTGACTCCTTCATTTTGCCTGTGAAATACACAAAAAACTTAAATAAGAGCTGTGTTGGCCTTTATAGCAAGGTTTGGCTAAATCTAGTCCTGGAAAGTCTTAGTTTATCTTTCTTCATTTGGAGTGTTTATGAAGTCAGTCACTTTCGAAGTCTAAGAACAAAGTGACTCATTATTTTATCCATATAGCATTTTCACAGATGCCAAGGACACTTTACAGCATTTTAAAAGACGAACAACAGAAGGCAGAGCTGAAAGATATCAGGAATATTTCAGATCCAAGTAAGAGCATCAGAAATCAGCTTCATTATGAGATGCGCAAGATAAAAAAGTTAACTGTTAGTTTGCCTGTTATTTGGTTTTGCTCATGACTTCTTTCATTGCATTTTTCTTACCTCTGTGATTGCATGAAAGTGAATATGCTTCATGTGGAATAACTCATGGGTTCGCTGGGTCTGCCTGTACCATGATCAGTTTAACAGATATTAAACTTGTGTTGACCCCTGCTTCTTTATTATTGGTTGGTTTATTCCCCATGCTGATATGAACATAGGCAATTAGGTCCTCATTTTTTTCTGCAATTAGCGTAAATATATTAAGAGATTCTGATATATTTATAATAAGATATAAAACCAGCCCTACCCATCAAAAAAACATTCCATGGTCCATGATGGTGGGTGTAGTGGAATTACAAAACTACCCATTTCTCCATCCAAGGAATCATCTTTCTTGTGTGTGTGTGTGTGTGTGTGTGTGTGTGTGTGTGTGTGTGTGTGTGTGTGTGTGTTTGTGTGTGTGTGTGTGTGTTGTTTACAGCTATGACTTCATTGGTGAGTTCAGTACAAGCTACAGGGAGCTGTCCAGAGGCCAGTCTCAGTTTAACGTCTATGCGGTGAGTCTTTCTCAGGCTACACTTTATCAGAATATCATCATTGTTGTGTCAGAAACATTGTTTTGTGTATTTTACTGTATGGCACTTTACTTGAACCCTGCTATATAAAGTTGACATAACCATGTCATGACAGATGCCATTGGCTGTCATGAGCTGTCAGGACAAATGACATTAATTTAATAAACAATGTCCCTTTACCACTTTGGGTACAGTGTCTAGATTATTCATAGTCAAGACATTCATTTAGCATATTATGTATACCGTGGAATCTGTCATGATGGCAGTAGTGTGTAAATGATTAGCCTTTCTTTTAAGGTTCTTTTCTGTACCCTATGTTCTCATTAGTTAATTTGACAAAAGGTGTGACGCCTCTGAGTGATAATAATAGAGTGTACATGATTGAGGAGGTAATATTCTGATAGGTTGAGCTTGGGGGGATGAATGATTCAGAGCATGTTTTGTTTTGCTAAATGGAGTAAGGGACTGCACTCCATCAGTTAAATGATTAAAGGAAGGTGTCCATTAAGCACTGATTTAACAGCCCACAGTGTGTTTGTGTGCTTAGAATATTCCCCTGCTCCTTCTCACAGTCCAGTGGTGTGTAAAAGAATGGATGTGGTTGTGAGCTATCGCGTGTGTGTGTGTGTGTGTGTGTGTAGACTTGTAGTCATTATTGATTGGCTGGGCTGGAGATTTTTAAGACCACATAGCTGTTAAATATTTTCTCTCTTTCTCTCTCTCTTTCTCTCTCTCTCTCTCTCTCTCTCTTTCTACCTCTCACACATGCACACACATGCACAGATGCACACACACACACACACACACACACAATGGCTCAGTCGCTTGTGGCTTGTTTTAAGTGATGGCCAATGTAGTGGTGCTGGGAAAAACTGCCACCACCACTTCCTACTGCACTCTGGTGTACAGTGTGTGTGTCTAATGATATTGACCAGTATTGTATGCCGAAATATGTGTTTTTAGATGCTGATGTTACAGGGTTAGATTCAGTGGTAGGTTTATCATGTATAAATAATATAAAATATTGTAATGCAAGGGCAGTGGTGAACTAATGTTTAGGGGCTTGACTCCAAGATTGGAGGGTCATGGGTTCAAATCCCAGACCAGTAGGCTACCCTTGAGCAAGTACTGTCCCAAACACTGCTTTCCAGGCGCTGGATATATAACTGCCCGCTGTGGGTTAAATGCAGAAATGTGTTTCTTTGTGGAACGTCCTCGCTGTGACAAAAAGGCACGTTTGCCATCTTGTGTATTTGTGCATGTGTGTGTACTCAACAATTCATAGGCATCAGATATCCCAGGATGATTAAAAGATTAACATATTGTCATTTGTCTACTTCCCATGAGAACACAATGTCATTTGAAAAACAAATCAAATAGCCTAGAGACAATTTTTTTCTTAACCCATCTCCTCCATCCATAGCAAGGAAACAAACACAACATTTTCTGAGCATCAGAAGTGATGTACATTGAGCACAGAGATCTATGTGGTTGGGAGTCGATGTTGTATATAGGCTACCTTACAAAAACATTCATGCTGGCCACTATTTACAACTCGTTGTTAAAGGGATTTAGCCTCTCAAACTCATGTAATCACACAACTATCTCAACAGGTCATAAATCCGAAGAAGAAAGGCAAGAAGAAAAAGTATCTTAATTCTGGGACTGTAAGTTCAACATTTCATCATGTTAATAACAGCTTCATAACATTTATTATGCAGCTAGCTGCTTGAAAATGGTGTGCACCCGCTGCTTACTTTCAGCCAGTTCATTTCAAATATCTGTCAAATTAATGAAGCTCTGACTGGATTTTACAGTGTATGTCATGTGCTGTAAAATCCAATAAGGTGTTTATTAATTTTTGGTTGTGGCAGCTTGTGTTTGACCACTGCAAGCAGCCTACTGTAGAGACAGAGCTGAGCTTTCTTTTTCTTTTCTTCTTTCCAACTCCAGGTAACACTTCTATCATTCCTCATGGACATTGAAGTCACCTTCCTGGACTACATCAAGGGCGGGTGAGTGGTCATGTCCTACCAGACGTGTTCATTTCCTTCAAGGTAGATTTCTGGTGCCCATTAATCTGAGGCACCATGACTCGTGCTTTATTATTTTTAAGATCTGATGTTTTTGGCCAGTAAATAAACCATCCTTAAATTCATTTTTTTCTTTATGTATTTTTTATGTGTTCTCCTTAATTTTCTTAATTTTGTCAGTTATCACCAGCTAGAAAGGTTCCTTTACATTCACTTTGTGACTTCACTGCAGGACCAAAGGAGACTTACTGTCACTGCATGACCCTGAGATTGCATTCAGCAAAATATTGTCTGATAAATAGGGGCTGAACTAGCAGGCATTTGAGAAGCTTCTGCGTTAATAGCTTCGGTTGTTCCACATGTAAAAGGTTACAGCACATGGAAAAAATATATATACTAAACGGAAAACAGGACATAGGAATTGGGACACATTAAAGATAAAATGTTTAATAAAATAAAATAAAATATTAACAAAAGAAAATAAGTATAAGTTTGTACAATGAAAAAAAACATTTGCTTTGGCCATTTAGAAGTTGCTCCAGGGGATTTTCTGTCAAGTACTGAAGCCTGTGTTATGCGTGGAATCGACATGAAAATTTTCCGAAAGACTGAGTGGACTGGAACTGGGGAAAATCTGGGTTGCTCCAAACTCCTTGTTTGAGGCTTTTGAAGAGTTTTGAAATAATGGCCAGCGGGGGTTTGATGCATACAAAGTGAATTTGCTTAGCCTTCATTGAAAACCTTACATTTGCTGAGTTTTTATGTTGTGATAGCGTAAAGGCTCCACAGTGTTGGGGCAGACAGAGAAAGCGGAAGGTTTTTGAATGTCAGACAGGTCCTACTGAGACTGGAGGTGAATGAATACACTTAAGTAAGACTGAAATCTGTGGGTGGCTGAGACCATTCATCTTTGTGTGTGTGTGTGTGTGTGTGTATATATATATACACACACACTGTAACACACATATATAAACAAATATATATATATATATATATATATATATATATATATATATATATATATATATATATATATATATATATATATATATATATGTGTGTGTGTGTGTGTGTGTGTGTGTGTGTATGTCCAACTATGTCTGTGTTCTGAGTTGTCCAGGTTTCCCATCACTTCCTGAAAGTTTTTGCTACATCAGACCAACTGGATAGCTGGATAGATCTGTGCTGCCTTTGTAGCATCCCCCTCATAATCATAATATTGCCAAAAACAATGAATAGATAGAAAGAACAAAAAATAAAATAGAACAAAGAATATGCTAATAGATCAGCGCAGGGTCCAATGGAAAATATGTTGTAATAAATAAGACTCCTTTAATCAAAACAAATGTGAGTATACACACACACACACACACACACACACACACACACACTGACTTATAAAGCACTACATTCTCTGAAACAACCGAAGTGTCTCAAATTGATTAAATCCCACATCTGTTTGATGATTTTTTGGCATGGCCAAAAGAGTTACATTCATGTCACTAAAGCATGCAAAAATGTTCAGAGTTTTAAAGGAAATTCAGCTGTTAGATATGTATACACATGTACAATGTATACATGCACAGGAGCTAAAAAACAGAGAGAGTACGTGTGCGTGTGTGTGTCTATTAGTATGTAAAGAACTGTTTACAGATCTCTGTGAATTTTGGATATTCTGTCAAGATATGCAGCTTTGTGTCTAGTTGGTTTCATTAGCACCGCTGGCATATCGTGCCTGACGGTCGCTCTTAATAGCCCGACTGTGTCGAGTGTGAATATACATGAACCTGCTCTTTGGCCTTTGTCTTTCCCTCTTGCCTGGAGGCTACATCCTCCACATCCTTCTTCTGATATGCTCCTTGACTTTCCTCTGTACACGTCCAAACCAATGCAGTCTGACTTCAACTTTGTCTCCAAGTTGTCCACCTGAGCTGTTCCTCTGATTGTTCCTCTAACTGGAACATTAAATCCTCTCCAAGTGCTCAATCAACTGTCACCACTCCTCCAGCTCTGTTGCTTTTTTTGTTTTTTTGTTTTTTTCTGCTTGATTTTTTTTTAATCAGTGCCTGTTAATTTCCAACCTGTATAGCACAGCTAGTCTCACTACTGTCCTGTAAACCTTCTCTTTCACTCTTGCTGGTATTTGTGTTCTTTTTTTGTTCTGTGTGCTATTATTTATTTGCCTTGTTCATATTTTATACTGATAAACCTATAACTTCTCTAACTCTGTTAGTGTAGGTTGTCCTGTTACTAGCAATTCTAATGGCATGTATTTACACTGATCCACTTTGTTGCTGACCAACCATTGATTTACTTTTACTTTAAAAAAACGTTACTTTTCCTGGACTTTTTGACCCTTCAAGATGGAGCATTCTGTTAAAATGTCATCCTGCAGCCTGAATATTGATGTGCCAATTTTCAGGGAAATTCCTAATGGAGGTTTGTCCAGACCAACACTGGGCTATAGATGCTTGGATAGATGGATTTTTTTCCTGTACTACATCAAATGAGTAAAAGATCTTGGCAGCCTGTGCTGAAGGATTGTCTGAATCAATTTTAATAGATTGAGTGCTTCACTTCTGATTATAAGAGACTGTAATTGTGGACCAGAACATCATCTGTGCATATCAGTTTTAATTGAGGTGAATGGTGTGCTTTAACTGTTAGAGGTCTCGTTTCTGAACAGCAATTACAAATGGCTGGTGTCATTTCATGTTATTGATTTCTCATTTGTAGCCTATTGAAACAGCGAATTTGTGTAGGAAGTGCAGATTCTAACCTTTCAAGCCAAATGCGTCTCTGAAGGAAATATCTATCTGTGATGGGGACAAGTGATTATTTTCACTTAAAGCAGAGAGTCATTTTGTGCAGTTAGGGCCTCAGATTAATGCATTAGAGATGTTTTGGCATTTACTAAATCATTGTATAAGTAACTAAGAAAATAACTTATTTTAAACAAGCAACATAAACTTATAATAATCTAATTAAAGTGAAAACCTGACCAAATTTGTTTCAAAAAAGGTTTCAACGCTTAAGCTAAAACTAAATGCAGTCATTTATGTATTATTTTTCCAGCCTGAATACAATAAAATATATTTATCAGAATAAACAGGGCTAATTATAAGAGCAGTAGAATAAACTTAAAATGTGTCATTTACATAATTATATACATAACAATTAAAATTACATAAATCAAAAAACATGTACTGTGTTGGCAAATGTTTGGTATTTCAAAAAATGTGGACTACCTTATTTGAGGTTGTTTCAAATTTAACTATCCTAAGCTTTTGGATGCTGTACTCTGGCCTGTCTGAGCCTGTCTTAGTCATGGGCTGTAAGTGGCTGAGTTAAAATTGTAAATATATGGGTCAATGTTTCATGCACAACTCAATAATTATAAACAAATGACACTTTAGGTTTAAAATCATTGTTTTGTGTAAGTAACACTTCAGAGTTATCTCACAACATATCTGGCTGATATTACTAAATCTAGATGATATCTCCATGGAGTAAGAAGAGCGTAACTAAAGCACATCCTGCTTGAACGTGTAGCTTCTGTCTCCTATTAACATCCATCTATGAAGCGATTGTCAGTTAACAGTCTTTTCCACTTTCGAAAGTGTTTTTTTGAATGACGGCTTAAAACAATTGGACCCTCCTTTTACTTTCCAGTGGAGTCAAACCAGCTCGGAATTGCAAAACATCATAAAAAATTGATAGACAAGGATTTGTGCAGTTGATGCTGATAAAAAAAGCCTCTCTTCTGGTCTTTTGTGAGAACAGTCTTTGACCAGACTCATTTATGTTCATATCTCTTTCGTTGTGTTTCCCTGCCTCTCTCTCTCACTCTCTCTCCTCTCTCCCTCATTCCTCTGACTTTATGGTGCTCCAGTGTAGTGATTGACACTGTGTGTGAAGTGTGGCTCATTATCCGGATGGACCGAGTGAGTGCTATTATGTGACGATCCTCTGGAGAGCCAGTCATTGTTGTGAAGCACAATCCAATCATTTCCATTAGGTCGCTCTCTGAGAAAACAACTCTGCCAGGCTAAATTGTGCCATTGTGTAGGGTTATGTCTCAAAACACAGCACTCTGTGTGTGTGTGTGTGTGTGTGTGTGTGTGTGTGTGTGTGTGTGTGTGTGTGTGTGTGTGTGTGTGTGTTAGCCATTTTATTTTGCCAGAATCAAGAATTGTTTGGCATTTTTAACATATTTTATTTGCCATATCAGCTCATGTACTTTCTCATATACACCACCATAATCTCTTCTCACTTATGAAAAAATCAAAACCATATTTGTGACTGTAGGTGTCTGACTGTTTTGGCATTTTTTACATTGAAACACAATGAAAGAAGTGCACAGTTAAACTTGTCAATAAAGTGCAGAACAGAACATCACTATTACACACTTCTTGTTCATGTAGTCCAGTGTGAATATGAGCAATGGCTGTATTCTCAGTGTCAGTTCTGTGTGAGGCTTGCACAGTTAGCACTGAGTTCAACCCTGACTATAATTCAGGTAAGATAAGAGTGAATAAGTCTTTCTTATTAGTCCATGCAGAATTCTCATTCTTATTATTAATGTACAAAATTTCTTTCAGAAGTCTCCACTTTTTGGATGCCCAATTTTGGCAGTGAAGCATTAGATATAATTATTTTCCTGTTGATGCACTAAAGAAAAGGTGCATGGTGAATTGTATAAGAGGATTGGGAGAGAGAGGATAGGAGTAAAGAGAGAAAAGAACCTGTGCAGATTGACTAGATGCAGGTCAGGGTGATAAAGGATGAAATGGAAAAATACCAGAGTGAGCAGGCGTGTGAGCAGATGGAAAAGTCTGCTTTGAGGCTGATGAATGAAGAGAGAGAAAGGATCAGGAGGATACAGGGATGCTGATCTGAAGTTCAGATGGCAAGAGGAATCTGATGATGGTCAGCTCAATTGAGAAGACAGTCAGTTCAGATGGTGGACCATGGTCTGGAGTACAGAAGCCCTCATTGAATTGATGGTTGGCTGAGGCCTTTGCTTTACGGAAATGTATAAGCTGCCCACTGTACAGGCGGTGAACAGTTCCATTGCAAAAAGAGAGAATAGTTCTGTTTTGACCTCACAGTGTGCAGATTATGAATTTAAAGAGTGCAGTACTGTGACTCCAGCAGTCCTTGCTGTTATCTAACTAGAAAGGACAAAAGGGATTTACAAACACCCTGAGACAGTGGCGCCCCCATACCACCATCAACCAACATGAGTGGTGGGCCAGCAGCACCAACATCTACTTGAATCCCTAGATCTGCACCTGTAAACTTATAGGAAGAATAGTTACTAAAAGACTTGACTAAACAAGTAGATTTTTATACTGGACATAAAGACTGAGAGTGTGTCTGAGTCCCAGACAGTAGCTGGAAGACAATTCCAAAGATGAGGGGCTTTGAATAATAATCCTTTATTTATAATCCCACAAATGAGAAATTTGTCCTCTGCATTTCACCCATACAGCAGTGGGCAGCTATTGAAAGCCCCTGGGGAGCAGTGATGGGGACAGTACCTTGCTCAAGGGTACCTCAGGGCAACTCACTGGGGAGGGGATTGAACCCACAATCTTCCCATCCGGGGTCAACAACCCTAACCACTAGGCCACCTGGCTCCCCCCCTTGTTTTTAAAACTCTGGGAACTATCAGAAAGCCAGCACCTTGCGATCTAAGAGAGCGTGGGGGTTCATAACTAGAGATATTTGGGAACAAGGTTATTTAGGGCTTTGTAAGTCAGTTGGAAAATTTTAAAGTCGATGCATAATTTCACATTACAACAATTTAGTCTTGAGGTGATAAAAACGTGTATAAATTTCTGCATCATGCAGTGATGCAGTCTAAGTTTAGCAATGTTTCTAAGATGCAGAAAAGCTTTTATGTAATATTTTAAATGTGCGTATCTAGAGATAGGTCTGAGTCAGTTGTTAAATTGGACATAAACAGAGAAGAGAGACGAGGATTATATTGGGAGAAAGATCTTGAAGATGGAGCTGCCTGGCAAGGGGAAAAGAGGAAGACCAGAGTGGAGGTTTATGGATGTGCTGAGAGAGGACATGCAGGTGATCGGAAAGGAGCAGAAGAAATTGAAACGTATGATCTGCTCTGGTGACCCCCTAAACAAGAGCAGCCAAAAAAAAGAAGAAAACTTCTTGTTATGTTATATGAAACATGGAGTGTATTAATAGTTCAGTCATATGAATGACTACAGTTAAGGGTTATAACGAGATGTGGTCACTTATTACACTATGGAAATGAGATCATTAAACTGAAGGAATGAGGTGAGGTAAGAACAGAAATCAGAGAGTTGAACGTTCAGATTGTTATGAAAATGAGTTTAAAGTTGTAATGAGATAGATTGAGTTATGGGAATTTCATATTTGAAAGTGAAAGTGACAACCCTTGTCATTGCGAGGTCACAGTACAGCACACAGTGAACCACAACGAAATTGGACCTCTGCATTTAACCCATGCAGACCACGTGCAGCAGTAGGCAGTATGAAAAGCACCCAGGGAGCAGTGACGGGTACAGTACCTTGCTGCAACCGACTGGTAAGGGAATCAAACCCACAATCTTCTGATGCAGGGGCAACGCCCTAACCACTAGGCCACCACTGCCCCGTTGAGAGCAATATTTAAAGACTAATATAGGATATCTAAGTTATAGGAATAAATAAGTCATAAGGCTGGAAGGAGATGGTCAGGTTTTGGTAATGACTAGTAAGGTAAAGCAAAAAATTAGCAATTGGAATGATTAGACAATTAGATTGTGAAGTAGTGGCCATGCTATAATTAATGGTTGGAATACAATAATTAAGTCTTGGGTATGTGATAGTTAAGTTGTGTTCATGAATAAGGGAACAAGACAATTAAATTGTGGGTATGACTTAGGAAGGTGTGGCGATGATTTATTTATCTTGGTCTCACAAATTACATAAAGGGGCTAAGTGGTATCAAACCTCACATTTTTGTTTGGATTAAGCAATCGTTTCACCAGCAGGTTTTGGGGTTATGAAGCTTAAATTTAATTTAAGTGAGGCCAGTGTAGCTTAAATTTAATGAAAGTTCACTCCACCACTAAGCATCTGCATACACTAATCATCAAAAAGCTTGGCTCAAACTCTATTGAGTTGTTAAATAAACTGAAACAGACAGCCTGTTTATGATACTGCATCTTAATGTCAGTTATAGACATGATAAAGGTATACTGCATAACTGAAAACAGCTTTTGCAAAGAAACAAATTACCAAGTTTATTTTTATTAGTATGTGATGATTCAGACAGGTAGATCCTTGACAGTTGGGGCATACATTTTTATCTCTTTACAGCCACATCAGCCTCAATGCCACTTAACAAATAAATAAACAGAAACTTGGGACACTAAAATGCGCCTTGGCTAATGAACTGCATCTGTTAAGATGAGGGAAAGTGTAAATGTTTTTACATCAAACTGTCATTTTAAAGCTCCCTGGTGAATTTCTTCTGCATCATATTCACAGTAACAGTAAACAAAAACGGTGTCTGTTGTGAAATTAAATGGAAACAAATGTGGTATTGTGTCAGTGTGATGGATGGAGTGACAGGGATGATGTGATGATGATGGGGATTAATGATTCACGAATACGCATGGGACATCTCTCCAGCACTGGCATTATACACACTGCAGAAAAGCATCTTTAGCATTAAGAAAACAGCCCCTTATGTTCATATAAGTAATGTGTTATGGAAATAAATGTTTAGAGGAAGCAGAGTTGTCTCTCAGTGGCAATGGTGAGTTACAACACAGGAGCATCAGTAGCTAATCAGATGTTCACCACATCAAGACTGCATCTTCTCGATTCCTCAGAGTAAGCATTCAAGACAAATATCCAAACAATAGAAATTAATTCTCAAACCTTTGTGGCCTTCAGAATGTACATATGAGGATCTTGAGTCCCTGACACGCCCATTAAAAAAATATACACACTTTCAAACATAAAATAGAATGAGGTAGATATGGCCTTTTCATACAAATTAAAGCTTCAAATATAGCCATTATATACATACATAGCCATATATATACAGTACTGTGCAAGCGTTTTAGGCAGGTGTGGAAAAAATGCTTTAAACAAAGAATGCTTTCAGAAATATAAATAGTGATTGTTTATTTTTATCAATTTACAAAATGCAAAGTGAGTGAACAAAGAAAAATCTAAATCAAATCAATATTTGGTGTTACTACCTTTTGTGCTTTCAAATGGCATCCAGTTCTTCACAAGCCCCACAAATTTCAGTCTCGCATCATCCAGTGTGTCTGGATTATGAAGAGACAAGAGGATGTGAGGCCTACATCCACAGAGGAATCTGTGGTTGGATTCTCCAAGGTGTTTTGGAACAACCTGCCCAGCGGGATCCTTCCAAGAGCACGTGCAGGTGTACCTAGAAGAATTGATTAACATTTTGAAGGCAAAGGGGTGGTCACAAATAACTGATTGATTCTATCTTTTGTTCATTCACTACATTTTGTTGATTGATGAAAGAAATGATGAACACTTCCATTTGTGA
>CM029392.1:5880384-5995384 GCA_017165825.1 Hepsetus odoe
CTCTATAGTATTGTGTAGTTTCCCTTGTGGCCTGGAATCCACAAGAGCTCTGATGGTGGACTTTGGTATCTGGCACTAATACATTAGCAGCAGGTCCTCCACCTCCCACAGATGCTTAATGTGAGGATTTTGGAGCCTTTAATACCTTAAACAGTTTATCATGATCCTCCAACTATTCCTGATCTATTCTTGCAGTATGGCAGGATATACTAACCTGTGGCCAGTGGCATAAGGGATTGCAATGATGACTGTACTTGGAATGTAACAATGTTGAGGTAGGTGTTACAGGGTCTGGGAATCCTTTGTGCAAGTAGGATCAACAGGAACACCAGGCCTTTGGTGGTAGACAGGTGTCAGCCTGGGTATTCATAAGCACCAAGCTCAGATTCACTGTATGTCACCTTTGTGTCATAGCCAGCGTTAGCTGTTTCAGAAATTTGTAAGCACAGCATTTTTTCTGTGGGATCTGACCAGACAGGTTGGCCTTCGCTCTTCACGCACATTAATGAAAGCTCATGACCCTGTCCCTGGATCCCCTGTTCTTCATTAGACTGCTTTTCTTAGAAACTACTGGATCCTCAGAAAAGCCACATGACCTTCCCAGTTTAAAGATTCTCTGGTCCAGGTGCCTAGCAATCACAATCTGGCCCATGTCAATCAGATCCTATACATTTCTGACAAAGTATATAGGTTTGTAGAGTTTGAGAATTTGTAAAAGTTCTTAAGACAGTTAGACTGCCTATAGTCTAAAAATCTAAGAACTGCAGACACACACACACACACACACACACACACACACACACACACATACTCCTACTGTCCTTGCTCAGAGGGCCTTCCATTGCCTCTTCCTTTGTCCCCCCTTCCCTTTTCACCTCTTAGCCCCTTCAGTATTGAGACACATCCCATGTTTGCTATTTTACAATGTACAGAAATTGTGCAGCCCAACCTCTTTATGATATTGGCCATTAAAAACATAATTATAAGCTCAAGAAAGAACAAAGGCTTTAAAGCAGCGTCTCTGAATGTGCTCACATTGGCTTAGCTCTTAATCTGTGGCACTGAATGATCATAACTAATCCAGGATAATTTAGCTCTTATTCCCTTTAGCGTGTGAATTCTTAAAACAAAAAATTGATTTTTCAGTGATTTTCAGTGTTTTCAGGCAGTAATGGGCTGGGCTAAACGGGCCGCACACTTTCCCTCAGACACATATTTATGCATGATATTACTGTATGTGTGTGTGTGTGTGTGTGTGTGTGTGTGTGCACTTGTACTCTTGTACCCGTGGTAATGAGGGTGCTATAATGAGAGGAGACAGCTCCGTACTCAAGGCATCAGTTTGGCCTCCTCTGTGTCCCAGCAAAACCCAGCCACATCTCTCTCACACTCACACACACACACACACACACACACACACACACACACACACACACACACACACACACACACACACACATACAAGCAAATACACACACACACACACGCATACAAGCAAATACATTTACAAAAACACACACACTCATATACAATCCAATCCACCCTCTCATCTTTCTTCTCCTGGCATCACTGATATCTGAGCTCCAGAAAAGAGAAACACAGAGAAAGAAATATTTTTTTTGCATTTTCAGAGAATGATTCATACTTCAAATTTAGCGCACTTTAATATGTCTTGGCTGGTCCCCTTCTCCTGAAACTGAAGAGAACCTAACAGGCTTACACAGTCAGGTTGCTTTGTGTGATTAATGGGAAAGGTTGCACGTTGCAGTAACATCTTGCAGTGCAACTGTAGACATGCAAGCTCCCCAGAGTGACACATAACTATGGCTGCAGTAGCAGTAGCCATTAAAATGATGTACTATTTCAGAATCTTTGTGTGCATTTTATGCATGCAGTGATTAGAATATTAGAAGATCTTGAACTGGCCCTCACTTTTTAAAGATACTGTTAATTAAATGAAGGGCAGCTGAATATTTATTATTAGCCTGAGAAGGTCTGGAGTACATTCAGAAAGGTTATGTCTGTATTCTAATCTACATTCCAACTTTTATTCCAAAGTAAAAGTTATCTTTTTAGCTATCATGATTAGGCTAGCTAGGCTGGGTCAGATAATGGAATGAAATGAAATGAAATGGAATGGATGGATGGATGGATGGATGGATTTGCACATACACATTAGCATGTCTTGAAGCCAAGTGCTAAAACATATGTACTAAAAACAGCGGACAGATTGACGGACAGACAGATGGACAGATGGCTGCATCACTCCAGAGTTCATGACTATTACTGTAGCAAAGTAGAATAGCATAGTAACAGTAAGGGGAGTGAGCTACCAGTTTATTAGAAACACCTCACATGTACTTACACTCACTGGCGTTTCTTCTGATACACCTGTTCACCACTGACTACAATACCCAGAAGGCCAAAAACAGAGATATTACTAACTGATCGTAAATACTGTTTAGCCTGCAAGTTTCTCGTGTCAACTTTTGACAGCATCAGCTGTCCGGTATATATGTTTAAGCACTTGGCCTCAAAACATGCCAATGTGTATGTGCCCTAGGATCTTTTCTAAATTCAAATCTTAAGTGAAAAATAACGTTTTGCCCTGTGATAGGACCCCACACAACCCTGGTTGGGATAAGTGGCTTCAGTAACACATGGAAGGATGGTGAGACCAAAAGCAAAGATTAAGCCAAATTTGAATTTTAAACAGTAACGCAGTAGATTTATGTTCAAGTTCTGCTATGCTGCCAAGAAATAAGATCAACCAATCAGAGTCACTGCATCGCAAGTCTACATTTAGGGTATGTAGTGTTAACAAAAGCACTGCACCGCTCTTGAAGTGTTACTGTGTCACAGTGACCGAACATCACAACTGAGTAGGGCTTTTAAAGATGCTTCAGCTGTATTCCAAAAGTGGATGGTACCTACAGTGTAGTCAGAAGACTTTGAATGATTCAATATTATATTATCTAAATATTATGGTATGCTTTTTTATATGATACACATTAACTGTGTCTCTGCAGTTAAATTGCAAGTTATCGGCAGTTATTTGATCTGTTCATTTTCCCACACAGGGAAGTATAGCTTATATCTGTCAAGGTGACAGCTTTATAGAATCCTAATATTGCTTTGGTCAGGCCTGCGGGCTTTTACCTGTTATTATTATGTGCAGAAGGCTGAAATAAATGTTCTTTTTCCTCTCTTTGTGTTGCAGGACTCAGATTAATTTCACTGTGGCGATTGATTTCACCGCCTCAAATGGTGAGTGTAGTGGCCATCGGGGGACTGCTGGGAAATATTGAAATGTATGCAAATAAGGCTCACACAGCAGCCAGCAATAGCCTCCTCTAGAATAATGACTGAGGTGTAATGCAGTAAAGAGCTGTTATCACTGTGATTATGAGGAAGGACCTGGCTTTCAGATCTGTTCATGGTGGCACAGGGATTACCAGGGAGTTCAATGCTGCACCGAATTAGAGAATAATTTTTATTATACTCACTTCAGACAAATTATGGAGTGTCCTTTAGTTTTTTGGCCTCGGGCATTAAATTGCCAAGTACCTGAGGCAGCTGTGGAACAGGAACAGGTGATTGTGTAAAGTGAAATTGTTTAAAATGCCTGTACATTGTGCAGTTTGTTTAATATACAGTTGGAATGGAATTGGCTGGGTAGCCCAGGAGTTCTGCATTGCTAAATGCGCAGTTATAATAACTACCTCATTTAAAATATGAAGAAAAAATGTCTTCTATGCCTCTCTGTGAGACTGTAGTATAAATTTTCTGTTGTTCCCTGTATTTTTAGATTTTTTTGCTTGCTTTAAGTCATTTTATTTGGTGACGTGTCTTCCTCCCCTGGCAGATAACTTTACATGTTTCATGAAATAATACATATCAACGTTTTGTTTTCAGGAATAATGCAGGTAATTTTTATTGTTTTGAAAAATGACGCTTGTCTGCTAAAATAATTGGAAACATTCACAAGATAAAAATATATTATTCAAGTACAATATGTCATAATTGCAATTCAAAATCACTTTAATGACCAAGAACACTTGCATGCAAGAGGAATCCATCCTGGTCAAATTGATGCCTACGCAAATGGAAAGCATGGAAAACAAAAACAGGTGATTGCAAGAGCTGCAGAGATTCTCCTGGAGTAGAGTAATGTGTGCTGCTGCAAGTTACACAAACCTTGTTTTCAATATCTGCAAAGTGGGATGTGACAAACGTGCAGCTGAAGATGTACAGAAATCTTTCCTCTGTTGGCTAACGTTTATTCCAGCACTGAAAAACGTGAAGCCCTGAATTTATTTGACTAAACGTGCACATCTAGTTGATCAGCTTCACACAGTCTAAGCTTATGACAATCAATTCTGTCTTCAGTTTTCTTTTCAGTTTTCTTAGTGGGAACTGTGATGATGTTTTGTTGACTTTCTAAGTGCAAACAACTACACATCCTCTGCATTTTAGTGACTTTTTACCCTGAAATGTGATTCATGTGATTTTTGTAATTAAACATGAAATATAAAATGTCCTGCAATTTTTGCACATGCCACATTTTGGGATATTTGTCTCAGCAAATTAATGTCAACAAGCAGACAGTAATTGTGCATTGAAATCTTTGAGAAAGGTACAGCCCCCTCCACTGCTCCCCAGGTGCTGGATATAGCTGCCCCCTGCTGCAGGTGTGTATGGGTTAAATGCATATTGTTGTGGTTCACTGAGTGCTGTGCTGTGTTTCACAATGGCAAATAGTCACTTTCACTTCAGTTTGATGGGTGGCACAGTGGTGCAACGGTTTGAGCTGTTGTGGAAAGGTGAAAAGGTCCTGGGTCTTTTCTGTGTGGAGTTGAGATGTTCTGTCTGCATTGCTTTCCTCCAGATGCTCTGGTTTCCTCCCACAGTTCAAAGACATGCATGTAGAGTTGATTGCAGATGCTAAATTGCCCCCTAGGTGTCAGTGAGTGTGTTTGTGTGTGTCAGCCCTGTGATGGACTAGCAGCCTGTCCAGGTTGTCCCCCGCCTTTCACGTTATGAACAGTGGGATAGGCTCCAGCACCACCTGCAACCCTAATCAAGATAGGCAATAAAGATAATGAATGGACGGCTATAATTTGATCATTGTGCTCAAACGTTTTTACACAACACTGTTATTAAATCAGGTGGAAATGATACACACATCTGAATCAAATTATTTTTTACCTTGACAGTGCGAGATGAAAACATATTGTTGATCCTTGACTGGTATTTATTTTTTCTTTGTGGTTTCTAGGCAACCCTGCCCAGCCGACCTCTCTGCACTATATGAGTCCATACCAGCTCAACGCCTACGCCATGGCACTCAAAGCCGTGGGTGAAATCATTCAAGACTATGATAGTGACAAAATGTTTCCAGCATTGGGCTTTGGTGCCAAGCTGCCCCCTGATGGGCGAGTGTCCCACGAGTTCGCCCTGGTGAGTGAACTTCCAGAAACACTGTAATTATGAGGACTCTCATTAGTGTTGTGAACTGAACGATCGCTGCCCTTTTATGATGCCTTTGTGGCACAGAAAGTATGCTGCAATATGCAAATGAGCCGTCTACCAACTATTCAGTGTTTATTTGTGTTGTAAGGGTCTTGGATAGGCCCAGATAATCCTGATCATCTTCCATGGGAAATTTAATGTTGAGGTTTTTATTTCTTTATTTATTTATTTATTTTTATTTATGTTTTGTTTGATAGTGGTAGATAAATTAGCATAGATTTGAATAAAACAGCATAAAAAGATAGATAAGATTGAGTTTACACATGAATTCAAGACTGTGGGCTTTTTAATTAGCAAATTAGAAACAGTGACTGAATATGATGCAGGTTGCTATTATATGTTCCTTAATGTAAAGCATTTTTTTTTCCTTTAAACCATCAACTGGTCAGCATATATACATATATTGGAACATATATTAGATAAGTGTCTAGAAAAAAAACCTTATATAACAAATTCTCGTTAATGCAGCTCTAGCCATTGTACAGATTGTTTCAGTTCTATCAATATTACACTTGATTTAACTTAATGAAGTATTGATTAACTGAGGCAGGACCTGGAAACAGTTTGCTGCCTTGTGGAGAGGTCTGGAATTGGGGCCATACCATTTATTTTCATCTTTACTCTTTGACAATCTTTTTTTTTTTTTTCAACTTTGTTGAAGTGTAATATTTAATAAGAAATGAAAAGTCTTTTCAGCTACTAATTAGTTGGATCCAAGGTTTTCTTCTGTATATTCTTAATAAATTAATAATAAATTAATTAATTAATAAATGTTGAAAAATTTGACTCTTTGGAGAATATTGCTTGCTATAGATTACATTAAATCTTAAAATGTATTGTCTTTTAATATTTGTGAGAAGGATCTTGGTAAATAAATAGGACTTTAGCCGAGATCATTTTTTCCCCCTTATTTCAGGCAGTTTCAGTTTCTAGCAATTAAGCTTCCCGCTGCCTGAGCAGGGATTGCCTCGTGCATCATGTCCGAGTTTGTTTGTTTGCTCAGTTTTGTTAAGCGAGCATCTCAATGTAAGCATCGGTGTTTCCCATTTCTTTGTAATTACCCATTTCATTTCTCTGAGCTCTCTGAATTTAATACAAGATTAAAGAAAGGAAGTGAGTAGCTAAGTGTGTAGATGAAAGAGACAAGAGCGTATATCTGTAAATCCCTGTATTGGAGGTTGCAGCACCATCAGTTTCCATGAAGTTACAGAAACAAAGAATAGAACAGTTTCCTTATTTTCCTTTTAGCAAACTACAGCAAATACATCCATATCATTTTAATCTGATTTTCAATTACTGGCTGAGTTACACCTCCCTCAAGAATTCCGGTCTATATATAGAGCATGTCACCTTTATCTTCTGTCGACCCAGTTGGAGGTGGTTCTCATGCCATGCTCTTGCAGGTTTGCTGAAGACTCTGTAGAAGCTGCAATATGGGCAGCAAAGACCAAGCTGTGTCCTTAATGTCGGACAGATGCTGCACCATCTGGACTGTAGATGTTGTGAGCGTTTAACACAGAAAGAGTAAAAGAAAGGCCTGAAAATGGGCAATCATCCAGGCAGTCACACATGCCAGACTTGTAAAAAACATTTTTTGTAGATAAAGTAAAAACAGTTAAATGACTAGACTGTGACCCAAAGTTCACACTTGTGGTTTGTGGTTTGGCTGAAATGTGACCGATACTCTTAACCTATTTCCCGTATATTTTAGAATGTGCAGTTTGCAAGCGGGAGCTGTGGGTTTGCAACGCTAATGTGATGTTTTTTGGACTTGTACCAATTCCGAACTTCTTGTACCAATTTTGGAATTGGTTTTCAGAATTTTTGAATTTCCCAAGCACTTGTCAAGATTGTGAGTGCATTGTTATTTTTTACATCCTTAGGATACAGACAGTGCCTGGTGTTCTCATCATAAACGTCTGTATGAGTCAAGAAAAATGAATTATCCCTCAATAAAGACTTTCTGCTTGGGTAAAGATGATGCTTCAGTGGCTTGAAACATAAGCACATAAGCAAACTTTGTGAAGTGAATTACAGTGCAAAGTCTGCTTATTGCCATGTGCCTCTTTTTTCACTTATAGAGCAAAAATGAGGCTGCAATTTAAGAATAACCATCAGTGGAATCTGTGATTAGTGCTTTTGTGGCCACAAAAATAACATTGATCCATCAGCAGGGCTGGAGACAATTAAAGTATCCTTCCATCGTACTGGTCCAAGTAAAGGGGAGAAATGGTTACTTTATGTGCTGTTTTGGATCTAGGCAATACTTTTGACCTTAAAGCTCGACAGCAAGAAAACTGGAGAACAAAAGCCTGTTCGTAACTGCCATATCGTAACAGGCTTAGCAGAGAGTAGTCTAGAAGGCTGCAGCTTAAAGTTGCCAGAAGTCAAAAGTCTATTCCAGCGAATAAAAAGAATATTCCACTGCAGGAAGGTATGAACACATGGCCTCATCTGAGCAAGTCCAAATCTCTCACATCAGAGAAGCATAAGAACATCCCCAAAGCATTGAACTATGGGATATATACTTAGCTGAAAGTTAGTTTTTACGTTAGGTTGTCAAGAAGCATATAATCTTCTATTTGATTTCAGTGACTTTGGCTTGAGGCAAATTAATGATTTAGGCTGTTTGAAAGTGTCTTCTAATTCTTGTTAGCTGAGCTCAGATCAGGTGCAAAACTAAAGAAATTTGTGTGATAGTTGCAGTTACTCTGAAGTAAAACTTTAAAGGTGACCTAGAAGATTTAACTGCAGTACTGGTAACAGGGCCTATGTAGCAGTTTAGAAAGATGGCCACTATGGATGTCAGTACCTTAATGGATGCATAATTGCGTCCATTGGGACATTGGGGTTGATGTGTTTCCAAAACATTTTAGTGAGTCAGAGAAATAAAAAAAGTTAATTTTATTTTAACTGTGTTTATTTGAACTGCCTCAATCATATACTGTCTTTTTTTCTTCCAGATCTTATAAAACGGATAATCTGTGGCTCTGTTCATAAATCTTGATAAAAAAAAATCTCTTTAAATTCCTTGATGAAAGCTGTGAGGATGTAGAGTATAAAAGCATTAAGAATAGTTTTATATATGGAACTCCAAGAGAGCTTACTTAATTGAATGAAAATGCTGATTCCAATTTACATTACATAATTATATGATTTCAGCTTAAACATAAACAATAACTATAGGCTAGTAATGGGTTAAGCACTGTTATTTTAATGTGACACGATGATGATGTAAAATAATTTATACTAAAATATATTTGCAGGCGAGAACTTGATATCATCCATTGACTTATGATTGGCTATTAAAGAGTGTCTTTTTCACACACACACACACAAACACATATGGTCCACAAATTGGTCTGTTTATCCACAGATCTGTATATAGATACATAGAACAGTGTGTTAGTGATGTTTTTCTTTTCTTGTCTCCACAGAACGGGAATCCTCAGAACCCATACTGTAATGGAATAGATGGTGTAATGGAGGCGTATTATCAGAGCTTGAAGTCCGTCCAGCTCTATGGCCCCACCAACTTCTCCCCAGTGATTAACCATGTAGCCAGGTAACACTTCTTTCTGTTTCTTTTTTTGTGATAAAAAGTACTGTACTAAAGCCTTAGGCCGCTTAACAGTGTTTAATTTTTATTTATAATTATTCCTTTCTTCTTCTTCTTCTTGTCTTCTTCTTCTTCTTCTTCTTAGTTCTAATTATCTAATATTAGTTCTAATTATTATTATTATTATTATTATTATTTTGCTGATCCACTATTTCCACTACTACCAGACTTTTGGTGTGCTGTACTGTACTGTAGCTAATAAAAATGTTTTGCATCAAAATAAGCTCAGGTGATTGTATAAGGTAACATTTTAAGAAGAAAAAGGGGCCTAAGTAAATTGGAAACTGATGAAATATTTGCTCTGCTTGCTACCTATATGTATGGTAATATCAAATCAGCTCCAGGCAGATCAATAAAAAGCAGTGTGTTTGTGATTGCTTGTCCTGTGTGTGTTTGCCATAATTAGTCTACTCCAGGATCATTCGAGTCATCTAGGCCCCCAGAACAACTAATGGAGTATAACGGAGAAGAGTGTGAGTTAATAAGATGATTTATGGAGTAAACAATACACTTTGATGCTTCCAGCACTCCACAGCAGAAAGCGCCAAAGGGCCTTTTAAGCTAGATTAGTTTTACTGAGTGAGGAACCTTAACTGAATTTAACTGAAGAGACTTTTTTGTGTGTACAAAACTGCAGATATGGTTGTGCTTGTGAACATTTTATAATGTTCTTCATTTTTAAACAAATTTGACCAAAAACTCCTTTCGTTAAGTGGACACCAATGTACCTTCATTTATAACAGCATGTTTTTTTTAATCTAAGAACTAAGAAGTTCTCAAACCCAGAATGTTCTACATATGTTCCTGCCATAGTGGTTTATGTGCTAATTAGTTTGGCTGGAATAAAGTGGCTGTATAGGCCTCCCCGTGTTGATCTGGCCAAGTGGACAAATGACACCATGTCCGAAAGGTGACAAGTAAGGCTGTTCGGCTAACAGACTCGAAGTCATTATCGGTGATGCTCTCGGGGCACCCACATATGCCATGCCACATCAGTGTTGAAGGCAGAGCTGTCAACAGTGTACGCTTCTCTCATCTCTCTCTCTCTCTTTCTCTCTCTCTCTCTCTCTCTGTTTAATCTCAGCATGTCTCACGCCCACACAGTTTAATAATATACTAATAATATACTTTGCTGTTGCACTCATGCTTAGAAACTTTGCAGTTTGTTTCCCATGTGCTCGTTAGAGGCCTATATCTACCCCACTGCCATGTGTTCCATAGCTGTAGTGGTGGGAGAGAAGGAAAGAGAGAGAGAGGCTTTAACTTTCCAATGCTGAACTGCCAAAGACAAGTTAGCCCCTGTTTGCTGCTTAAATATCATTGCGGGAGTTAATGGAAAGGAAAGGTTACACACACATCATATCTGAGAAAAATAAAATTCCATCTAGAGGTAGGATAAGAATATAGATGTGCTAAGCAGCCCTGGCTGTAATTACATTCGGGCAATTTCATTAAAATCCTAATGAAAGATCTGCAAGCTCGGCGCTCATAACATGGGCACTTTTTTTCCTGTGCAGACTTGCGGAAAAATCCACACCTGCTACTGTGTTCAAAAATAAATTGAATCAAATGTCAATAAAATGAAACTCTACGGCAATCTGTTTCAAACAAATGAAATCTGTTCATAAAAAAGGGCTAACGTCTTAATGCGCTCTTGGTGCTTATCACTCTTGAAGAGGATAAAAAGTTTTGATGTATTTTTGTGGAATATGTTTGGGCTAGATGGGTAACTTGAGTTCTTTGGTTTTTAAGCAGTATTGGCATTACAGCTGCAGTTCTATACTAAAGAAGTAATATCTGGACAATCGGGATGTTTTTGGTGACAGGCTATGTCTGGTCTCAGTGGAAAATATGTAGATTATGTACTTTTTAATCTGCCCATAGGCTTCTTCTTTTAAATTTTTGACAGGCGTTGTGTTTTTCCATAAGTACTTCTCAAATTTCTGTCCAGTATAACCTGTTTGCACAAAGAATGAGGAGGTAGCAAGGTGGCTTTCAAGCGAAAGTAACTACCCTTGTCATTGTGAAACGCAACACAGCACAACACATCAAAATTCAACCTCTGCGTTTCACCCATACACAAACATGCAGCAAGGGGCAGCTATTGAAAGCGCCCGGGGAGCAGTGACGGGGACAGTACCTTGCTCAAGGGTACCTAAGGGCAACCTGCTGGTGAGGGAATCGAAGCCACAATCTTCCGATCCAGGGCAACTCCCTAACCACTAGGCCACCACTTATCTGCTCATTTGAAATGATGTGTTCTTTAAATTCCTTTTTGTCCTGCAAATAACCTTCCCTTCAAGCAGCACTTGCTGGAATTACATGAACATGCCTTTTTATCAATAGTGGGACTAAAAATGATGCTGAATGATGTTGAAAAGACATGTATTCAGTGCTTTAGGTTACTAAGGTGTGATTGTCCTGATGAGTATTTGTGTTTTGCAGGTATGCCGCCTCAGTGAAGGATGGCTCTCAGTATTTCGTCCTGCTCATCATCACTGATGGAGTCATTTCTGACATGGCTCAGACCAAAGAGTCCATTGTTAATGTGAGTTTCCTAAACCTGCATAGCCTCTATTTTCTTTATTATATTTACCAACCAAAGGGTGGGTTTGATTTTTTTAACTTTAATTTAATTTTAACTTTAACTTAACTTTAAATGTTCAACCACCCCCTGCAACCCTAGTTAAGATAAGCTGCTTAGTCTTAGTCCCACCCTTAGTCCCTTAATCACCACCAAAATTAATTTAAATTAAGACTTTTTAGCTTTCAAATAGCCATTAGCACTGCTTATGGACTGGAAACACATATACACATCTTAGTAAATCTGAAGGCATAATCTGCAGTATAGAAACTACATGCATATTAAAGGTATGTGAGACATTATTGGTTCTTGTGTTAGAGCAAGAGCGAGGGTTTTCTCTGTTATAAGCTCTGGGTTTGGAAAGTAGCAGTTACTAGAAATAAGTTAAGTAAACATATTTGCAGGGTATTGAAACAGAATGAAACAGAAAAGGTCACACTGTTCTAGTCTTGCAGGGAGCTTGTTTAAGTGATGTTCTGTATTGTATATCTTTATTAGTCCAGGTACAGGAAAGTTGTGCAGGCTGGAGTGTGGTTGGAACTGGTCTGGATTTTGTTTCCCCGAAAGTTCCCAATCATGCATTCTAGTAGGATGCTACTTTTAAACTCTTTCTCAAACATGAGAGTTATGCTTTGGGAAATAGGCCCATGCTGTCAACAAGGGATTTACATGAGACTTACATTTCTTGTACAGTTAACCTGTTTAATGGATAATATGAAGCATTTTTTTTTTTTTTTTTGCAAAAAACATGTAATGAGATGCTCACTATATGGGTGTAAAGCACTACCAGTGTAAAAGAAATTTAATTGCAACTGATGCAGTAAAGTACAATTGCTTCCAGCAGCCCAGCAGACCTGCCTCTACTAGTACTGAATGTAAGGAGGTGTAGTTGGAGATTGCATGGCTTTAAATAGAGAACAAATCCAAATAATGAAATGCACACAGTGCGTTTAATACAGACTTGCACTCTGGCCGTATGATCCTGCAGCTTACAAGCCAAATCTGCATACACAGTTACACAATACAATATGCAGCAGTATAATCACGGCAACAGCGTTTTTGAGCATATCATTAAATTCTGATACAGATAACACTCTCAACATTGAATATGAATGAAAAGGATAAAGTTCTCTTTTTCTTCAAGAGAATACGTTAAGACTGATGTAGGGAGTGAGTGTCAGAACTTCACTCAGATCAGCCATTCCTAATGACGCACACATCTGCACCGTCTCTCTCTTTTCCGTCTATTTCGCACTATATCTCACTTTTTCTCACTGCTGCCAATAGCTGTCATTTAAAAAGTGTCACAGAAATTGCTCTGTGAGGAGTCCTTATTACTTTTTCATGCCAAGTCCACAGAGACCTCCAGACAGGCCTAGCAGTCTGGCTTCATCCATATGGATGACCTGTCACACTCAGGGCTAGTGTAACGCTCCCCTAATGCAGCTGGCCATATGTACATGAATAAGTTTATACAATAAGTTTCACAATGCACCAGTTCTGTTTTTTTTCTGTTTAGGCCACACTAACTTTTTTAAAAGCACATTTTCAGCTATTTATTATTTATTTTGTGTATATTATCTTCCCGTCACTTCACAAAGTACTAAATGGTAACTAAAATAGAGTCAAAAATGTAGTCTTTACAGTTGGTCTAATTATAATTATGTGTATATTCTGTATATAAATAGTGTTTTGCTTTTTTATCAGAAGGGAGAAATCAGAAAAACAGGAAAACCATTTTTGATTTGTTGTAGGTGATATAGTATAAAACAGAATGTTCCCGTCTAGGAAAAAATATCTCTTGTGACTTTGCATTTAATAATTACTTATTTACATCTAACACAGCTTGGTGATTTCTTTGTTAACTGAGAGGTTAAATGGTTGTGTCTGATAAGGGACCCAAACTCTGCTGGACAGCCTACCTCCGGGACCAGAGTTGGGCACCTATGAAATAGAGCAACCTAACTTCAGTAAAATTTCTTTGGACAATTACAATGGCTTATGTTTTGAACTTTTTGATTTTCATTTCACTCAAGGCTTCCTGTCTTCCCATGTCAATTATCATCGTTGGTGTTGGTCCGGCCGAGTTTGATGGTAGGATGTCTTAATATTTTACATTTTAAAATGTCATCTTTTCAGAAAATCTATTTTTATAAACATCCTTTTAGAATATTTTTTTAATATTTATTTGTTTATTTATTTATGGATGCGGCAGTTTGTGAGGGATGAGGAAAAAAACAAGTATTTTCAATACTTTTATAATTCCCTTATTGAAATTGTCTGATGATTGTCTGATTAAAAAAGTGATTCAAATGGATTTGACTACAGTGGCACCTGTCATAATGCGGGATAAACTATGCAACGACTGAGCTGTCAGTGCTTGAAGAAAAAATCAGCAAACAGGATGATTGGCACACCTTTGTCAAGGGTTCCAAAATGACAGGTTTAACACGGTGTTCCCTGCATGCAGTAGATAGTAACAAACAAAAAGTGGTCCAAGGAAGGACAACTACTGAACTGGCAACCGGGTCATGGATGCCCAAGGCTAACCAACGCACGTGGGGAGCAGGTGTGTGTGCTTACCTGGGCGAGAGATGGTAGCAGGATTTATTTCGGGTAGTCAAGACAAGGCAGCAGAGGTAGTGTGAGGCTCTGGCTAATGTTCTGAGTCCTGGAATGCAGTTAAATCAGTACCTTTAAACTGATTCATCAGTACATTTTTACATCTCTTTATTATATTATATTATATTATATTTTATTATATTATATTATATTTTATTATATTATTACCTGTCTCACAACTCTACAACTCAGGGTCCTTTCTCTTTCACTCTGTATTGTTTTACACATCTGTCACTTTGACTCTCATTCTTGCCCAACCTTCCCCAACTGATCCCTCTCTTCTTCTCTCCTCTCTATATTTATCTCTCTCTTTTCTTATTGTTTCCCCGACTCTCTACTCTCTCTACTTTTCTGTCTTTTACTTCCACTGTGGTGCATAGCTGACTGTAATGTAAGGGGTGTCTGTGTTACTGGGCTGCTCAGTGTGTGTGTCAGAGACTGTGTAAGTCTGCCTGTATGTGTGTGAACTGTATATGTGTATTGGGGGGGGCACATGTAATGTGACAGCAGCATCTCTCCCAGCACAAATTACACCCTACACCCTGACACACACTGTAACACACTCAGCCCCCAGTGCCCCTCACACTGACAGGAATGGAGATGGCAGTATAAACATTCAAGAGAGAAACTTCACACACACACACACACGCATACACACGTGCTTTCTGTTAGCTCCTCTTCCTCCCGCTTTCTCTCTCAATCTCTGTTCCATGTCTCTCTGTCTGCTGTTTTTCTTTTACTGTCTGTTCTAATGTCTTTTTCTGTTTTCCTCTTCTTACTTTGTAACTTGTGACTTGCCCTTATTCCCACTCTCTCTCTCTTTCTGTCTGTCTCTCTCTCTCTCTCTTTCTGTCTGTCTCTCTCTCTCTCTCTCTCTCTCTCTCTCTCTCTCTCTCTCTCCTTTCTCTTTTCACTCTCTCTCCTGTGTTTCCTTTTCCCTTTCTGTCTGTTCCCCCCACCACCTCCACTCTCACACCAATGGTGCCAGTGGCTGTGTGCGTGTGTGTGTGTAGGTGTGTGTGTATGTGTGTGTGCGTGTGTGCACGTGTGTTCCCATGTGTTATTGAGCTGATTCTTTGTGTTTGCAGCGATGGTGGAGTTGGATGGGGATGAAGTGAGGATTTCGTCAAGAGGCAGATATGCAGAGAGGGACATTGTGCAGGTGCAGACCGTTCACCTTATTACATGAATTTAAACACACACATACACACACACACACACACACACACACACACACACGCACACAAACAGCCACACACACAAACAGCCACTGGCACAGAAAGTATTTGTTTCCATTTTGTGCTTTAGACTGCTTAAAATCAGGGTAAGATTTTAATCCAAAGATTGATCTCCAAAAGTACAGAAGACAGTTATTAAAAGAAAAGAAAATATAAGATGGAGACATTGCAAGGACATCTCTTCTTTTAAGAAAATGAAGCCAGTGTGTGAAATATTGTTAAACATCACGTGATATAATGGCCTTGAAATGGCACCTTTGCGTAGCATAGACCAAGAGGTCACAGGTTCAAATCCTACCTCCAGCACTACCACCATTGGGTTCCTGAGTAAAACCCTTAACTCCAAGTTGCTCCAGGGGGGACTGTCCCTGTAAGCAGGAAATGTAATTTGCTCTGTATAAGAGTGTCTGTTAAATGCTGTAAATGTAACCTTTTGCATTAACTTCTTACAATGTAGTGGGTGCCAGTTTCAGGCAGAGTATTACTGGATGAAGAGCATAACTAAATCAGAAATGGAACAGAGATCATTCATAATAATAATAATAATAATAATAATAATGGTAATCAGTAGTTTCTTATGAGACAGGGGCAACAGTATCAAAGGACTTTCAGACCAGCACCATTGTATTTAAATGCTGTTGGTTGTTTTTCTTGGATGGGGTTAGATTGATTAGACTCACACGGGGCAGCATTGGCTTAATGGTTAGGGACTTGGCCCCAGGCTCGGAAGGTCCAAGGACTCAAACCCAAACCTTTCGATTATTGGGCCCAATCCCTAATCACCAGCCCACCAAGTTTTCCCACGTTTTCAATGTCCTTATGTTTTCAATAATATCAATAATAATATCATTAATCATTAATATCAATAATATCATTTATCATTTTTGTCATGTGTCCAGTCACAAAAGAAGTATCTTTTTCTCACTATGTCTTCATATGTGTTATTTCATATTTTCCATGTCAAATTTAAGTGAGGAAAAGAGTAAAAATACAGGCCAAATTCCCATCTGTTATTACACCAATACCTGAAGCGCCCACCCACACGCTCACTGTGTGTTTTCTGGGTGCTCTTCAAGCTTCCTCTCCTTAATAGAGCAGACAGAAGAAGCATTCTGTTTTTCTAATATCCAATCAATGCACAGAACCTTTGCCTTCCTCCATGTCTCTCACATCATCCCTCTTTCCCTCTCTTTCTCCATTCTCCTCTAGCAGTGTGCAAGTAAAAATCATAATTATCACACTGCTTTCTTCTCCTTGTCTTTGAACAGCCACACTAACAGGAGGAAATGTCTGTTCTAATTATCCATCACAGTAGATCTTGGAAACTTGGAGAATTGGAATTGGAGAACACACACACACACACACACACGTATGCACACATACACACAAACACACATTTTGGTCCCATCTTTCAGAATTAAGCGCTGAAGCAACACTTTTAGTAAAAATCTGTAACTCCTAAGGTAATTTGGGTCTTATTTTGTGAGGCTTTTAACCTGATTGGCACGTTTGATGCCTCAGCAATACTATTATGCAGATTCCGAACACTTTAGCTGCTTAAATGTCATCTAGGCTGGATAATTGCTGTTTTCAAATCAGCATTGCAAATTTTCTACATATTCGTGGATGAATTCTTCTTTCTTTGTAAGCGTGCCATGCTGCTGTCAGCAATTCTAGTCTCCTCCAGCCTGTTCATCTCTATATGTTCTATGTGTGCTCATTAAAATCCCTCCGTTTTAAATTCAATTGATGTGGCACTGCTACCTGTCTGGAAAGCTTACAATTTGGGTGTCATTCACTCTAAAATCTTCTTTATTTGGTCGGTATTTTTAAAGTCTTCATTAACAAACTAATTAACAAACTACTTCAAATTAACAAACTACTCTTAGTAAATTCTGGTTATCCTAAGGTACAAACAACTTAAGTTTGAACTGTGTGAATTATATAAGAATGATTCATTATTAAAGTATTATGATCTTATTTCTTTGTTTCTCCATTTGTCGCAGTTTGTTCCATTCAGAGATTACATCGACCGCACAGGAAACCACATCCTCAGTATGGCCAGGCTGGCAAAGGACGTTCTGGCTGAGATTCCTGACCAGTTCCTGTCCTATATGAGGACCAGGGGCATCAAACCTCTGCCTGCACCCCCTCCCTACACACCCCCGGGACACCCGCTCCAAACCCAGATCTGATCAGCTGTTATGGGTTTCTCTCTCTGTCTGTCTCTCTCTCTCTCTCTGAATCACTCAGTGATGTAGAGGGGCCTGTTCGCCCCTCTCTATCTGTCTCTCTCTCTTGTTGCACTACAGGCAGTAGAAGGAAGACAGCATGGTCAGGCAAGGCCAGTGAGGGCAGATTTACTTCCATTTCAAGCATTCTTCTGTCAGGGTCTCTAGTCTCTAGTCTCTCTCTCTCTCTCTCTCTCTCTCTCTCTCTCTCTCTCTCTCTCTGCCTCAGTACCTGGCTAACGTATCTCCTGTAGCCTCATTACTATAATGGACAAGAGTCTGGCGTTCTCTCTGGCTCACTCATGGATAGGAGAAAAGAGATGAGGCAGCTTCTCTTGGACCTGCACGCATTTCCAGGAGAAGGGCAGAGGGTCCTCTTCCTCTGGCCACGATTCAACTCTTGACTGTTGTAAATAACTATGGAAATAGATATTTCCTCTTATTTATGTATATTCTCTCTCTCTCTCTCTCTCTCTCTCTCTCTCTCTCTCTCTCTCTCGCTCTCGCTCTCGCTCTGTCTCTCTCTTGCTCTATCTCTCTCTCGCTCTCGCTCTCTATCTCTGTTTTTCAGTATTTGTATGTCTCTCTCTCTCTCTCTCTCTCTCTCTCTCTCTCTCTCTCTCTTTCTCTCTCACTCAGTGTTTACATGTTGATGATTTTTCTTACTGTTGGATACTTTTATATGCGTAAAACTTTCAGTATGAACTTTGGAATACTTTGGGATCCTTTCCGCGTGTTGTCTTTGCCACACGTGTCAGGTTGCAGCGACAATTTAGCGTCACACAAGCGCATCTCTTGCATGGCTTGGAGTAACAGCCAGCTCAGATTTGTGATGCATGTTCAAGTTCATATAAGCATGTCTTTCCTTCTTTCTTTCTTTCTTTCTACTTTTTTCTTTTCTTTCCATCCTTTTTCTTTTTTCCATCTTTTTACTTTTTCTTTCTTTCTTTCTTTCTTTCTTTCTTTCTTTCTTTCTTTCTTTCTTTCTCTTTCTTTCTACCTCTTTTTCACTTTCTTTCTTTCTTTCTCTTTGTCACATTGCCCAGGCGCAAGTGTAATGTTTGTTTGTGTGTGTGTGTGTGTGTGTGTGTGTGTGTGTGTGTGTGTGAGTGTGTGTGTGTGTGGTGCGTGCGTGTGTGTGTGTAAAAAAAAGTGTTCCATTGCATTGAAACTTTAGCAGCTGCTCTCAAATAGGATTTGAGACTATGAGCCCAGTGGTCAAAAACACAGATGACATTGTTTTCTTCCATTTGTTTCTCTGTTTGAATTTAGAACAATATTATGTGGCTATTTTATAGGCTGCCATATCACCTTCAGTTTTATGCGTGAAGTAAATGAATATATTATACAACCTTCTATAAACTTTCTCGTTTATTTTTATCCGAGTTGCCAGATATGCCCAAAGACAGAAAAAAGCACAGCTCAGAATTTCACCTTGACATCCTGCATGCAGGATTTCAGATCATTATAGCATTGCTGTAGCAAATCTGTGCAAATGAACGATTTTCTGCAGAAGCAGCTATTGATAAGTCTTCGCCAATTTTTTATTTATAAATCACTGGAACAAGCAGGAGACCTGGTTTCATGAGATTGGTCAGATGAGTGTAAAACAAAGAAGTGAGCCAAAACTGAGATGCATGGTTTAAAATATACACATAAAAACTGGATACCTTGACTACCCTTTTTTTTTTTTACGCCAGAGTCTGTGAAATTCTGTGATGTCTGTCTTCTTCACTCTGGTCTGGCAATCTGATCTGCATGTAGTTTTTGAAAAGTACGCATTTTTTTATTTTAGTAGCATTGAGAAACAATAGTAAACAGCCTTCTAACATTGAATGATTAATCATATTTAGAGACCAATATTCATCACTGTAGCCCTTCTTGTTTCTAAAGTGTCTTTTTGTGAATCAGACCCCAATAATGTATTCATGCTCTGCCTATAAATGCATACTTTCATGGCAACTACTGATCAATCTTCACAAAACACTTAAAACACAACTGAACCTGATGAGAATTTACAGCTGATTGTAAATATTAATTGGACTACCGCTGTTTTTATTTAGAGTCACTATATAATAATTGAGTTTCCTACCAGAATATGATTTGGTGTCCCATCAAAACCTAGCAGATTTGGGGCAACATCTACAAGTTTGCCACCATTCTAACGTTAACTTGATTACACAGCAAAAAATATCCACTATATCCACTGTATTCTAACACTGTGACTTTTCACATTTATACAGAGTTCATAAGGCATTCTGTCTATTGCTTTATCTTGAACATCATGAGCTTTAGTTTTATTAATAGGTTGAATGGGATGAAAGGACATATTTGTGGGCAGAGCATTGATTATTCTTGTAATACGGGTGAAAATGCTATAGAAAACTAACCAGGCAGAAATTGGACCCTCAGCACATTTAAGCACCCCCTACTCACATTGTACAATGTGAGCGCCACTGTATGTAGCAAATGGGAAAAAAAAGAAAGCACTGGATGTTTTGTATGTTTATCACAGATTTTATTGGATTGTGTTTTGGTTAAAAGCCTCATATCACCTGATTTACCTTTCATGTAGCTTGCTGCCTCTACAAGTGGGAGTTATTCTTCTTGTAAAGTTTATTTCTACACTGTCTTGACTTGCTGTGAGATTTTTTTTTTTTTACCATGGAAAGAACTACTGGCTTACACAGACCTTTATTAAAATAATACTTTCTTATAATCCTCTGAAAAAAGTACTTACATTTATCAGTTTATTAGACATAATGCACGTTGGCCATTACAGTGAAAGGTAAACAGTATCCAGACACTTATATTGTCCAATAATAGACTCCCAGTGCATTTATCTCCTTCAAATTGAAACACAATGTTTTTTTAATGTTCCTTTGAATATGAACAAATTAAAATGAATACGTTTAAACTATATAATATGAAAAATAATTCAAACAAACATTTTTCTATTGAAAATTATTCAGACATCACACATTAAAGATGCAATGCTTTTGTTTGGAATTACCAGTTTGAGAAGTCTACAATAAGAAGCTCTTTGCTTCCATGTACCTTCCTCACCTTTTTAAAAACCAATCAGCTTATTGGGGTTGTTGTCTTGTTGAAAGGTTCATCTCTCCTGCTTTCTGGTTTTAGATGACATACATTGTTCTAAAACATTTCTGATTTGTCTAAATCGCTTTTTTAGTCTATATTTTGAACTACCATGTCAATACTTGTTTTCTCCCCACTGAAAATCTACCATATAGAGGCAGTTTGTAACTTTACAGTTTCTGACTGTAGGCCAACTTGATGCCCAACTTATTATCCCTCATCCCATCCATCAGTGGAGAAGGGCCCCCTAACAACAGGACTGAACAGGTATTGTTTGGTTAGTGGACCTTTCTCAGCAGAGACACTACTTTAATGTCTTTGCAGGTGACACCAGTGTATCAGGTACAAGGCTTTTATCTTTTTACACTTCTTGATAATTTGTTGGTTAACCTTGCTGATGTACAGAAAGAAAGTAAGCATGTTCTGCACAATTTGTGTTAGTTATCCTCCAGTCCATCCATGTGATCACACATCCACTTTTGGCAGAATATGTTTGGGTTATAAATATTCTCAACCCAGCATTGACACTAGCAACATTGCTGAGGGTCACACTTTTAATAACTACAAAAGAATTCAAATATTTAATCCTTTAAATCATTTCTAGTCAGCAGTGGTCCTATGGTGGTCCAGGTAGAGAAGGTTTGTCAGGCTGTGAAGCATCTGATGGACTAGAGTCAGCAATTGTAAACCAACAAAGTGCACTTAAATGGAACGCTTGTCTAATCAAATGAGAAATAAATACGAGTACAGGTGCGTGACAAATTAAAGGAAAATTTCACCGGGATGCTGCAGTTTCTAAATAAGATGTTAAAGCACCACAAGCCACCAGAATAGTTTGAATGCACATTTGATTTTGCAAGTATCTCAAAGTGAAAAAAAGATATTCCTTTAATTAGCGTTTGAATGATGGTGGTGAACACCATATATCATTTGGTTTCATTTGGTTGTATACTGAGAATGGGAGCATTTTCTTCCTTGAAAGACCCTTCAGGATTGGATCGTTTCAATGGGTCCATCATTCAGAACTGTATTTCTTTCCTTGTGCACGCCACACATGCCTTTGCCCACCTGTGGAGAGCGTGCTACAGGAACACTTATCTGGTCATTTAACCTTTTCCTGCATGTCTTTAGACTAGTACATCTATCACCATCTGATCTTTGTAATGATGGGGGTTCATGCCCTGAAATACTTTTCTCTATAGGGACAAACAGCCTAATCAGATATTTTCTGAAAACCTAAACTAATATATGAGCATCCCCTAACTGAATGCATGCTAACTACAATATACAGCCATATTTACAAATGTCTTTCTTAAGAATGCAGAAGCCTCATTAGTGACTTTTCCAATAGAAACACATTGTGACTGAAGCTCCTGACATCCATGCACTGTCAAATATTGAAGTCAACTACACCTGCTCAGCATTTTTAACATGCACAGATCATGTCTATCAGCTTTGCTTTACAAAGTAATACACCCGTCATGGACCGAGTGCTCTTCCACTGATTGATTCAGGTTTTTCCTTTAATTTGTCACTCTGACCTGTGAGCGGCTTTAATAAACTGGCAAGTGTAAGTAGATAATTTGAAAAGGCAGCATTGGGCAGTAGAAGTTTATAAGAATGATGTTTGTGTGTATGTGTGTGTATGTGTGTGTGCCGCATGCTTACATGGCATGTACCAGCTCAGTCTGTTTCTCCTTGGCATCTGGTTTTAGCTTTTCAGCCTGACTGTCATTTTCATCGCTGGTGCCACAGCGTTTGTCAAGCTCCACCACATTAGAGCATGCATGCATGCAAGTGTGTGTGTGTGTGTGTGTGTGTGTGTGTTTGTGTGTGCGTGCGTGCGTGTGTGTGTGTGTGCGCGTATGTGCGTATATTGGGTGGGGTGGGGGTGCTGATGAGTGCCAATCTGGCAAGGTTCATCTGAGGGTTAAACGTGTGATTCCATTCACATGAACTCTGTTTACTAAAGATATCCAAATAAAATATTGTATGCTTGTTATATCTTATAATTATAATGTGCACTATGTTTGCATGTACAGTTTTACAGGAGATGCACCAGTTCTTTTGTTATTAATAGAGTGTTTTTTGGGACAAAAAAGACAAAAAAATGAAAACAACTGTACAAAATTGCCTTAATCTCACAGAATTCTTGGAATTGTGCAATGCCTTCAGATATGAATCGTTCTATATTTTGTGTCAGTGTATAATTGCTTTCTAGTGTATTCTTTCTTTGCACAACTTCATGTATTAAAAGATATTGTACTTTTGGAAAACAGTGAATAATCAGAGAAAGCATGATTGCAGTACTGATTGTCTAGTAAATCCATATTATGAAATGATTATTTCTGTATCAAAGTATTGATTTTGGAATAAACATTCTTACTAAACACAGTGTAAGGCTTTGGTTCCAGGAAAATGATTATGTTTGTCAGTCAGTAATTATCAGTGGACATTGCAGCTTATTCTCCGATGATTCAAATAAAGTAACTGGGGACCGCCCATCCATCCCCTCCTCTCCTTCCCCTCCCCAGGACTGGAAGCCCATTAGGAATAATGACTGTTTTTCCAAGACACTGTGACACCCTAATAGCAGCAGGAGAACATGCACTGCCTGCCAGGCTCCAATTACATCAGTGCAGCAAGCAAACCATCCAGCAGTTAAGACACAGAGGGTCACTGAAGGAACCTCCTCATCCTTCTTTAGAGGAACGTTTCCATGGTGTCCATAGGCTTAACACCACATCCTAAGATTACATGGGACCTACGTTATTCACTGAAGTTCCCTTGCAGCAATTCAGCTAAGATTAGAAGCCAGCTAATTACCTTTCTACTTTGCTTTACTACCTAAGGTTGGAACATTTCCATGGGTCTGGCAGCTCATAATTATGCCATGTACTTTAACATTTTTTAAATTAAGCAGAACTTCATGTATGGTGGCATGGTTCATTACTTCTATCTTATTTGTTGTCTGAACTGTATAGCAATTGATCAGAAAATAGTTTCACTATGAATGGCAGTGTGATCTTCTATATTTTAACTGTGGCTGCTTTAAAATGAGTTTAAAGTTGGAGAAACCAATCCATTGTAGAGCAGACACTCAAGCACACTCACACAGTCACCTAGTTGCAGTTTAGCATCTCCAGTCCACCAGACATGCATGCATTTTAGTTTCATTCAATATTAAAGCAAGATAGCTTTGTTGTGTCTTCATCCAACCGTGAAACCGATGGACTCCAGCACATATTATCTCTGAATTGAAATGCTACATTATTAAACACACACTCTCAGTAATACATGTGCTAAATTCAATCAAATGACATTCATGAAAAGATTGACAGGGATACTAGAGGTGGCAGAATTAAAGACGCTGAGATTTGGGATGGGATTTCCAAGGATGGACAGGATAAAAATTAGTTTATTCGAGGGATAGATAAAGTTGGATGGTTTGGAGACCATCAGAAAAGCGAGGTTGCGCTGGTTTGGACATGTATATAGGAGAAATAATGAACTTATTGTGAGGAAAATGTTGAGGATGGAACGGCCAAGCAAGAGGAGAAGAGGATGGTTTAAGGAAGATGCAGAGGACAGGAAAAAATGACAACAGATGATCTGCTGTAGTGACCCATAACGGGAGCAGCCGTAAGAAGCATAGAAGAAGTATATGGTTTTGATGCAGCTTAAGTGTGTTTGAAACTTGCAAGATCCAGTAATGTTGGACTCTTCTTAGAACCTTTAGAACAAACTCCCACTGGCTTTATTAGCATTGTGATTTGTGTTCCCATATGACTACAAATTTTTGCCTGATAATACATATGTCAGTGTAGAGTGGAAAAAAACAGATATTAAATTAAACTTAGAGGAGGATGCAAATTTTTTTCAGCTTTTTCAGCTCTGTAGTTAAATAGTTAAAAAACAAATCACATTACATCACTTATTTCAAATCTTTTGCACTGTATTTATGAAATGTTCTGTTTTTAGCAAGTTTGAGCATAAAAAGGATTTTTTTTCCAATCGTCAAATTAAAAAAAGCAAAAACGTCTAATTTTCTTACAAATATGAGTGTAAACTAACAGTGAATAATAAATGATAGAAGAATAAATTAATAATGATTATTCCGTTAGAGCCCAAGTGAAAACTGCTGGGGCTCTCAGAACTGGCAGTCATCTGCCTCTTCTTTCTTATTGCTCCTAAAAACCAGAAATGGTCTCATCCTATTTGAAGAGAGAGCCAATCAGGTTGTGTTCACCTCCATACAGAACGAAACAAACCTGTGCAGAGTGGCTAGCCCTGCAAGCTGAGATCTAATCACATCCTTTCAAGCACCAGTGGAGTTGAAGATGAACAGAAACAAGCCAACAGATTACTGAAATGTCTTCTCTAATCCCTTAGAGGCAATAGCAGGAGGAGCTCATTGTTAATGTGGGCAGACTGCATTCTCCCCCACACACACCCCACCGTGTGTAACAAGCAACGACATTATCTCGCAGCGCTGTCGCAAATGCCACTTATGATTACTATTGTAACCAGACAAATTTATAGTAGGAAGCCCTTTATATTTCTTTCCAAATCATGTACCTGAGAAATACAATGCAATATTTTCTTTCCTTGTAGTCTATATTTTCAAACCCATTGACATTTAGCTAAAATAATAGATTGACTTTAATACAATGAAGCAGTGTCACACATCTGCAGATGATCTACGCTCTTAAAGCATCCTAAATAATGTCTGTCTTGGATGTAAGAACCTTGTAAAACCTCGAAAAGTGGCTCTTCTAGGTATTAATCCATAAGGCAAGGTTAAACTGTCCAGCTCTGATAGAACAGGCTTAAAGTGGGTTCTTTGTAGTGATGCCACAGATAAGAGGACCCACATAACTGGACAAAGGGGGCTCTCTGTATGTGTAATGTTACTATATGAATCAGCGTTGAGCTGCTAAGGAGCAATGATGGAATAAAATGGGAAGCATGAGAACTTCTGGCCATGAAAACTATTCTTAATCTACAGAAGGAAATGTGGTGTACCCAGTGTTTGTACTGGTAAGTTACAGTTCTTAAGATAAAAGTAATACATTCAGCAATGTCCATTTTCTTTCCTCATCTGGTCTTTACTTCAAGTTCCAGTTGCTAACTTGGACACAGATCCAGCTAAATTCTGCTTCCATTTTGCATCTTTAGCTCCATCTCCAAAATAAGTAAATGAGACAGAAAGTCAGTTTGAGATGACACTCTTGGATTTGTTTATTACTCTGACAAGTAAATTATTCAGTCTTCCCTGAAAATGTAATGCATTGCAAAAGTGGTTGAAGTGTTATGCCCTAAGCTCAATGAATGAGTTTTGGCGAGCAGAAGCATCTCTAAGCCCAGGATTCTATATTTAGAGCCATTTGCATTGCATTTGCTCATGTATGAAGCCTGTGGCGTGGCAATAAATGATGTTCCCTAAATAATGAATCTTGGATAAGGTATAATCAGCGGAATTCATTTCTTTAAGAAAGTCCCCTTTCGCCACTCGATGCTAAATAATGGATGAAGATCTGTTTATAATTCAAAGCTACCATCAAAAATCAGCACACCAAGCAGGCTGATGATAATGCAGGAAAAGAAGTTTCCCCATGACAAGGCTACAATCCTTAAAACTGAATCTTTCAACTTCTCTGCAAAATAAGATCGCTGAGCTCAAAATAATAATATAGGCATAAAAAGATTGTTATCAAGAGGCAAAGGAAGTTTTAAGAGATTGTATCACCAAACTGTGAATATAAAATAAAATATATGTAAAGAAGAAGTAAGTAAGTAGATAGGATATGGCATAACTTACTAATACCAATATTAATATTACTATTAATATTAATTCTAATACTAATACTAATATTAATTATTAACTATATTAACTATTAATAGTAATAGTAATGCTGTTATTATTGTTATTATTGCTGTTATTATTATTATTGTTTTTGTTGTTATCCTTTCAAAGTGACTCAAGTGTGTGTTTCTGCTCATGCTTATTAATGGTAAGATTACATTCACATGGCAGTAGACTGGCCAAGAGGTAGAGAATGAAAAATGTGGGTCAGTCATATTGATGGAGGTGAATTGTGTGAGGTAAAAGTGACCTGTGTCATCCAAATATTCATTGAGTCTCTCTCTCTCTCTCTCTTTCTCTCTCTCTCTCTCTCTTTTTCTCTTTCTCTCTTTCTCTCTCTGTCATTTCTCCATATACTGAAAAAGTGAAAAAGTACAATGTGATTTGCCTTCATTCAAATGTTTACGGGACACAGGCAAATCTTTTGGTACCCGTACAGCTCATTAAAACAATACTTCATTGCCCCTGAAAAGGGACAAAATTAAATGCGTTGCTCTCCTGTATACCTACCTGTCTTTATTATGTGAGACGGTAAACCAATAAAGGGATTTATAGTTAATTTAACAAAGATATTCAAGTACAACCCAGGAGAACGTCCTTTGGACTGATAAACAAAACTGGAATTCATGCATGCATCCTGGAGACAAATATATTGCTGGGTGCAGAAGCTCAGCCTCAGCTGCAGGTCCTCCAAAAGAATAATTACCAAAAACACAGAGCTAAACACACTCAAGATGCATTGTGGGGAAGGTACCCTTCAAATCTGACAAATTATCCATTTCAAATACTGGGACCTTATTACAAGGTCAAATTATCACATCACAATGATACTGCAGCATCACTAAAAAGATACTGCGCAACATGTGAAACAGATTTGTAAATCCGTCATATGACAAGATTGAAGACTTGTAATGTTTTTTTTTTTTTCAATCATGTAATCCAGAAATGTTTACAGTAACACTTGTAATTGATCAGGAGCTTCCAATCACATAGGAAACATATTCTCATCTTTGGTTTGTATTGGTCTTAGTATTAAATATTATGATCTTAGAAAAAATTGAGAGTGAAAGTGACTATTCTTGTCGTTGTGAAACACAGCACAACACACAGTGAACCACAATGAAATTTAACCTCTGCTTTTTACCCACACACACGTGCAGCAGGGGGCAGCTATTTAAAGCACCCAAGGAGCAGTGATGGGGATGGTACCTCAGGGCAACCTATTGGTCTGGGATTTGAACCCATGACCTTCCAATTCTGGGTCCAACTCCCTAAGCACCAGGCCACTGCTGCCCCAAAAACAGAGAGTTATCAAGCAAGCAACTAACAACTGACTTCCAGAGGCTGGAAAAATCTTAATCTGTGGTGTAAAATACCATTACAAGGCTCATTTTGAACTGATTAGTTTGGTTTGTTCATGAAACATGAAACTGTTGCTTACATGAAGTGTTGCCTTTAAAAAAAGCAACACTGTTCTTTCAAGAGCGCAGTAATCTCATTATGATATATATATTGGGTGTATATGATATACACCCAAACGCAACCAGGAAGCTGTTCCAATTCAGCTCTCTACCACTAGGTACACTACTATGATCAATGGGTGTCATTATTGCACAACTAGTTTGCCTTTCTGGTGATGTAATTCAGCAATGTGGTGCAGCTATAAAGATGCTGTAATAAAATCCACACAAAACATGTACGTTTAATCTTCAAAGAAAAGTTACACTGTGGAGCAGCTGTTCATGAACCTAAGGTTACCACGATGAGTGCCCTGTGGAATATGAAGCCCCTCTGGGTTGCGATTTGGGTTGCCTTTGTGAACTAATCATCCAACATCAGAACCTCACTAATGCTCTTGTTGCTGAATGCAATCAAACACTCACAGCAACATTCCAATATCTAGTGTAAAGACTTCCCAGAGGTATTCCTGTAACAAAAGGTGATCTCTCTATATCACTCTGTAAATACCACTGATTATAGAACAAACCAAAGCCAATAAAATATGGTTTTTATCCACAAATATTGGTGATGTTGTGTGTCATAAATGCTTCGAGAACCTTCTAATAAGGCCCATGGTGCTTTTTAATCATTTAGGAGCTGAAATATGATTTTAGCTTAACTGCAGCACAAGCAAGACCAAAGGCTATGAAAACAAATAGAACTCTAATCTAGAAAGGTATTTTTTTAGCTTATCATTATCTTAAGCCACATGCTCTGGTTGCTATGCAACAGCAAGAGCCAATAAGAATCATGGGAATATGAGTTTAGTGAGAAGATATTGAGGGAAGACAATGAGCCTCTCCTGCACCCCACCAGCACCCTCAACCTTTTTCTCTCCTTCTTCCTAATGACCATGTTGATCAAATTATCAGTCTAATAACTTAATGAATTATTATAGGTTGCTTTTTGGCCTCGTGAATAAGCAAATGCAGGATTCTCATAATTATAGAATACTAATGGAGTTGTTGTAAAACAGAAGGCCATAGAAAGGCTTTAATTCTCTATTAGCATAAGTGGATGTGAAGTGAAATGAGCCTGCTTAGTCAATTAAGTGCCATTCTGAATGCATTTGGCCAGTATAAATGCATCATTTGTAATAAGGCACTTAAATGTATCATTTTAATGTATCATTCAAACAGCAGTTAGGTTTAAAATAACATCCAATTACTTGAACCAATGAGCTTTTGGCAACAGGAAAGCCACAGCGAAAAAAAAAAATGGGTATCATAACTTTACAACAACTTTGTGCATCTGATTCAATAACTCCACACTGTCATGCAGTTATAAAGCGCCAGTATTAATAAAAGTGAAATGGGTAACATCTTTCATGTCCCCTGCTTCACAGCATCAACAAAACCATGCCATTACCATGTCTTAGAAGCCTTGGGCTGTCATGAGTTGTCGTTAAAAATGATGCCTATTATCATAAAAGTGTTGTTACCATTGCCAATGTCAAGACAGTTTGTCATATGTTAATGTTATACTATGCTGTGGTAAAATGGCACTTTCATATTAATGCAGATATATGTCATGAATACATATTTTAAAATGTAATAAAGTTTTTGGACCATATTGCTTGGAGAGGAAAGGATACGGCAAAAATTATGCTTTTAGATGGTGCCAGAAGCCAATGCAAAAAAATTAAATCAACAAGTTTTTATAAACACTTCTCAGGTGAATCGTGGTTTTAGTGAGTTACATGTGTCTAATAAGTAACATCAATGAGAAAAAAATTACCAACCCAGCCACTATGGATGCACAAGCCAGTGTATTTCTTCATCCCAAGCCCAGATAAATGGGGAGAGTTACATCAGGAAGGGCATCCAGTGTAAAACTTCGCCAAATCAAAATGCGGACAACAAAACAAACTCCCATACCGAATTGGTCGAGGCCTGGGTTAACAACGACCACCAGGAAGAAGAGGAAGGCATGTCCTGGAGGAGACTGGAGAAAGTAGTGACAGGGGCGAGTGTAACTGAACAGCATAGGATGGTGGTCTGTAGGATAACCTTGGAGGTCAAGAAGAGGAGGAAAGTGAGGGCAGAGTCGAAGATCAAGTGGTGGAAGCTGAAGAAGGAGGATTGTAAGGTAGAATTAAGGCAGGAGTTAACATGGACACTGGGAGGTGTTGAAGTGATGAGGCAGACAGTTAGAAATGTTCTTGGTGTGACATCTGGAAGGAAGAAGGAAGATAAGGAAACCTGGTGGTGGAACCGAGAAGTCCAGGAGTGTATACAAATGAAAATGGAAGCAAAGAAGAAGTGGAACAGTCAGAGAGATGAAGAAAGTAGACAGGTGTACAAGGAGATGAAACACAGGGTGAAGAATGCAGTGTCAAAGGCCAAAGATAAGGTGTTTGGTGAATTATATGAGAGGTTTGACAGTAAAGAGGGAGAAATGGACCTATACCGATTGGCTAGACAGAGAGACGGAAAGATGTGCAGCAGGTCAGGGCGATTAAAGATAGAAATGGAAATGTACTCACAAGTGAACAGAGCGTGTTGAGTAGATGGAAGGAGCACTTTGAGGGGCTGATGAATGAAGAAAATGAGAGAGAGAGAAGATTGCATTATGTGAGGACAGTGAACCATGAAGTGCAGCAAAAAAGTAAGATGGAAGCAAGGGCAGCAATGAAGAGGATGCAGAATGGAAAGGCTGTTGGACTGGATGACATACCCGTAGAAACATGGAGGTGTTTAGGGGAGATGGCAGATGAGTTTCTGTCCAGATTATTTAACACAATCTTTGAAAGTGAGAGGATGCCTGAGGAGTGGAGACGAAGTGTGCTGGTACCGATTTTCAAGAATAAGGGTGATGCACAGAGCTGTAGTAATTATAGAGGGATAAAGTTGATCAGCCACAGCATGAAGTTATGGGAAAAAGTTGTGGAAACTAGCTTTAAGAAAAGAGGTGAGGATTAGTGAACAGCAGTATGGTTTTATGCCGAGAAAAAGCACTACAGATGCAATGTTTGCTCTGAGAGTGTTGATGGAGAAGTACAAAGAAGGCCAGAAGGAGTTGCATTGTGCCTTTGTGGACTTGGAGAAAATATATGACAGGGTGCCTAGAGAGGAGTTGTGGGTTTATATGAGGAAGTCTGGTGTTACAGAGAAGTATGTGAGAGTAGTTCAGGAGATGTATGAAGGCAGTGTAACAGTGGTGAGATCTGCAGTGGGAGTAACGGATGCATTTAAGGTAGAAGTTGGATTACATCAAGGATCAGCGCTGAGCCCATTCTTGTTTGACGTGGACGATGATGTTTGGAGAGATGTTGATATGCTCTAGAGCAGAGGTCACCAGGGTGCCCCCAAGGACCACATGAGTTGTCCACAGACCTGTTCTAAAAATAGCACAATTCACCAGTGAGCAGCGTCTAAAATATAATTTTATCCTGTTGCTATTCTCCTTTAATCACATTTGCATTTATATAGATTTGAAAATGACAATATCTAAAAAAAAAAAAAAGCATTTAAAACATTTATTATACATGGAGTTTAGATAAGTTTATGTAACTGGTAGCCCTTCTTATGGCTCAGTACCCATGAAGTAGCTCTCAAAAAGGTTGGTGACTCCTGCTCTAGAGAGAAGAGGAATGAAAGTGAGTAGGACAAAGACAGAATACATGAGTGTGAATGAAAAGGAGGAAACAAAGGTACTTGGGTTCAACAGTCCAGTGTAACAGTGAGTGTGGAAGAGAGGTGAAAAAGAAAGTGCAGGCAGGTTGGAATAGAGTTAAAGGTATGGAGAAGAGTGGCTGGAGTGATTTGTGACAGACCAGCTACCAGCTAGAGTAAAAGGGAAGGTTTACAGTAGTGAGATCAGCTATGTTGTATGGGTTGGAGATGGTGGCACTGACGAAATGCCTAGAGGCAGAGCTGGAGGTGTCAGAGTTAAAGATGCTGAGATTTTTGTTGGGTGTAACGAAGATGGACAGAATTAGAAATGAGTATATTAGAGGGACAGCTCAGATTAGAAGTCTTGGGGACAAAGTTGGAGAAGAAAGGTTGTATTGGTTTGGACATGTCCAGAGAAGAGATGAAGATTATATTGGAAGGAGGATTTTGAAGATGGAGCTGCAAAGAAAGAGGAAGATCAAAGAGGAGGTTTATGGACGTGATGAGAGAGGACATGCAGGTAATTGGTTTGAAGCAGGAAGATGCAGAGGACTGGAAAAAGTAGAGATGGTTGATCCGCTTTGAACGTGTTTGCTCAAAAAGCAAAATGTCTGAAAATATGACCAATTCAAAGATAAGCCCTACGATCCAAAGTCACAGTTTGTTATGATGAGTTCTAGCTTAGCAACATCACTGATTTATGGTACTGTTGGGTATGATTTACACTTTCACACGTTTTTTTTTTTTTTTGCTTGCATGGTTGCTATGTACATTTGTCCCCCATAGTATACAATAAGGATAAGGTAAAAAAAAAAATGGCAGAAATGTATGACATAACATGCATTTGAGAGTGAAGTGAAAGTGACTATTCTTATCATTGCAAGGTCACAGCACAGCACACAGTGAACCACAGCGAAATTGGATCTCTGCATTTAACCCATGCACACAAACACCATGCAGCAGTGGGCCGCTATGAAAGCACCCAGGGAGCAGTGACGGGTATGGTACCTTGCTCAAGGGTACCTCAGGGCAACCTAGTGGTAAGGAGTTTGAACCCACAATCTTCCTGTGACCAACTCCCTAACCACTAGGCCACCGCTGCCCTAGATTATTATTGAATTATTTAATGTTAAAATGTAGAACAGTTCTGAGCTACAAAGCATAAATGATGAGACATTTTCCTCAGTGACAACAGGCTATCACAACAACCACAAGACAAAGCATATTAAATGTGGCTCCCCAGGCAGATGTGATGGACAGGTTGGTCACCCTGACTGACACCAAACGTTAGCGGTACTTAACCACTCTCCCCCTGTCTTCTGCTGTCTGCTGACAACAAAGGGCTCAGTCTGTGTGTGTGTGTGTGTGTGTGTGTGTGTGTGTGTGTGTGTGTGTGTGTATGAATTTCAAAACAAGTGATATCAAGGTAAAGGGTAACACACCAGCCATTTTAAACAGCAGTATCATGAAAACAAATATCCAACCTTTCCCTATAGGTAGAGGTATTTGGTGTCTGACCTATGTGTGAGGTTTAAGATTCCACTATTTTGGATATTTAAACTTCATAGCTTAATAGGGGAGTTTAAACAGCACAATTATTCCACTGCTAAGGAGCAAGAGATAAACAGATGGCAGGATGGATGGATGGATGGATGGATGGATAGATAGATAGATAGATAGATAGATAGATAGATAGATAGATAGATAGATAGATAGATAGATAGATAGATAGATAGATAGATAGATGCAGAGGTTGGCATCTGTTGTTTGAAAATCCCTGATGAGTTCAAAGATTACACATTAAGTAATTCAAGAACCTCCCTGCGATGGCATGGCAACCTGTCCAGGGTGTGTCCCCCATCCTTTGCCCTGTGTGAGCTGGGATGAACTCCAGCACTCCCCCGCGACCCCGCTTGGGACAAGCGGCAGAAAAAAAGGAAGGAAAGAAAATAAAAAGTGGCAGATAAGGTCAGCCATGTAGTGTCAGTACTTAACACACCATCAGACAGTAACATGCAGTTTTCACCATAGAGCCATTTTTGATAGACTATACTTTTTTAAATCACCTACTCATTTTCATAGGCACTGTCATGACTAGGGTCAAAAACACACTCACACACACCTAGGGGACAATTTAGCTTCTCCGGTCCACCTGATGTGCATGTCTATGAATGGTGGGAGGAAACCAGAGCTCCTGGAGGAAAATCACACAGAGATGGGGAGAACAAACAAACTTCACACAGAAAGGACCCAGGCTGTCCCACCTGGGAATCCAACCCAGGACCTTCTCATGCTACCCACTGTGCCAATGTGCCACCCATACAGCTTAATGAACTGAAACGTTCTTCATGTGGCTTCTCATCATGTCAGTTACCAGTTATCTATAACTTGCCAGTTATTAATGAAACTGACTAAACTACTATAATTCCCAGACACTCAGATACTGGCTATTTTTATTTACATGCACACTAAACATAGTGCTTTGAAGCTTTAATTCTCATCCATAAATTGTGACCTCTGTAGCACATAGGCCATATGCTCGGTTCCAGCAGCCGTGGAGCGGTCAGTGACAATAAATTTAGCTCTGAAGGATATTTATAGCTTCAGTACAGCTGCTCCCCCCCACAAACTCACACACACAACTTAGCCAGCGTCGGGGGATTCTCTGCCCTTGATAGTGGAGTTTGGTAAAGGGGAGTTGATGTCCTTTTTGTCCTTCACTGGGAGAGAGTTTCAAACAGAGCATCCAAAATATCCAAAAAAATGCTTTTGCTGGCACTCACTTTTAATCTCTATTGGCTTTTTTTTGTTTTGTTTTTTTAAAGCAGAAGCTACATTTATACTGAGATTGCTTCCTTTAGCTATGAAGTGGGGTCATCCAAACATTTACATGTATGGCATTTAACAGATGCTCTTATCCAGAGTGACTTCCATGTCCTAACTCCAGGGACAGTCCCCCTGGAGTAACTCAGGGTTAAGGGTCTTGCTCAGGAACCCAATGGTGGTTGTGCTAGAGATGGGATTTGAACCTGTGAACAGCTGGTCCATAGATCAGTAGTAAAGCAGTAAAGTCACTGCTCTCACTTAGTATTGAGTTTACATTCAGATTTTAAAGCATGAAGAAAATGTATTTAGAATATGCCGATCATAATCAGCAGTAAAGGTTGCCATATTATCTTCCAGCAAGTGCAATTTTTTGGATGTTGGATTAACAGGTAACAGATATACAAAGCTGGTGAAATTAGAGCACGGTCCCAAATGACACACTTGCTGTTCTGTAGTCTATTGGTGTGCAGACAAGGACTGCGAGAGGTCTCATTTTTCATTTTGAATCTTTAAATGTTATAAATGTTGCTGAAAAGCACTCTGTCTGTGCTGTTACCATGGCTTTCCATGTGGTGGTCCAACATCCAAAAACCCACTCCAGTCATGGTGGACAATTTTGTCTATGACTAACGTCTCTGGTGATTGATAGTGTGGTCCACTGGAAGAATTCTCTAATTTTTAAAAAAGCTTTATCTTGTAATGTTAAGAAAACAAACAAACAAACAAAAAAAACTGGACATCATTAAATCTTGTGTTTATGAAAAGATTTGAAGGACATTTCATCCTGATGTTTTGTCCACAGCATATGATTTAGGGATTAATAATGCCAATAGCCTACTTAAAATTGAATTTGAATTGACATTAATGTTTTTGTTCATGTCAGCAAATCTATTTGAACTGAAATCTGTTCGGTATTGATTGGAATTGATGAAAATGAATTAATCAAATGTTTTTTGAAGGTGAAGAATTTCATTCAGATTCTGCATTAAACATGAGTGTGTTGTAAGACATCTTATAATGTTTGGTATGAGAAAAAGTAGTTTTGCATCAGGGTTTTGAAAAAGAATAACAGTACAGTACCACAATACAGTGTACACGGTTCCACCAAAGGTCTGCACGTTGTTGATGTCTCCAGACTTTGAGAAAGACCACAGGGCTTAGCAAGCAATTGGTGCTTGAAAAATAGAGTAAGACTGAATATAAAAACCCTTGCTTATATTTCATAAAACTCATCAAAGTGAACATATTCTACTGTAAATGGCAAAGACACTTTGGCCAGAGTAATGCTGACCAAAATTTTAGCATCACATCAAGATCTAATCAGTGCTGACCAGCATTTGGGAATGCTAGGGTTCAGAAAGAAACTGATGGTCAACACCCAGAAAAAAATACTTTTCACCTTTCAAATACAATTCATTTGCTGAGTTTTAACTGCTGGTTAGCTCAAGAAGATGAGTGAGGCAGTCCTCAGAGAAGCCAGACAGCGCTGATGAACTGTACCTACTTAATGACGTTCTGCTCAGCCTCAGAGCTCCACTTTTAATAGAGTAACAGCAGTGGCCACATGCCACATGACATGTGTTTAATGAGTTCTCTGTGGCTACTGGGGCATGTTGGGAAGTTTTATCTATTTTATTATAGACGTATGCAGTGGTTTGTGGGTGTGTATGCGTGAAAACTCTGATATGTAATGTGGAAAGTGAACATACTGGTCTAATTTTAGTGCTGAGCTCACTATTAAATGAGGATAGGAGAGCAAAAGGCAGAGTGTTTGAAAGAGAAGTAATGAAAACGAATAAGAATTTGAGTCTCTAACTTGATCTCCAGTACAACAAATAGAAGTTCCTGAAAAATCAAGGCGTGCAAAGAGGAGAGTTACAATAGTTCAATTCTTTCATTTTCAAACACTTAAGTGAAAGTTTGGTTTATTGTTTTTGACTTTGGTCAATTTTGTCAGCAGTGGTGGCCTAGTGACTGGGGCTAGGTCCCATAATCCGAAGGTTGTGTTTTTGAGTCCCAGACTTGTAGGTTACCCTACAAGGTACCGATCCCAATACTGGTCCCCGGGTGGCGATTGAGGTTCACTGTGTGCTGTGCTGTGCTGTGTGTTCACTAGGACATATAGTCACTATCACTTCATTCATTTCTCAAGTGCATTTGGGAGGGAATCCAGGTCTTTCCTCTATTTTTGCAGGACACTCACTGAACATTACTAACACCCCCATCCCCATCCATGGGTGCCATTTATTCTGCTGATCCTTTTTGCTAGGTGGGGAGTTAGTTGCCACTTTCAGGTACAATTTTGCTCATTCCTAAAATCATTCTTCTTTTTCTAGGTTCAGTTCTCAATGAAGATGATATCAAATTAGTAAATCCATGCTAGAACACAGAACCTTTGGACTTTTTTTTGGATCCCCTGGAGAAAACTCTTGCAGAACTGGGGTGAACATGCAAACTCCACACAGTGGGGCAGTGGTGGTCAAGTAGTTAGAGAGTTGCCCCCGCATCGGAAGATTGTGGGTTCGATTCCCCTCTCCAGTAGGTTGCCCTGAGGTACCCTTGAGCAAGGTACCGTTCCTGTCACTGCTCCCCAGGCGCTTTCAATAGCTGCCCACTGCTGCATGGTGTTTGAGTGCATGGGTTGAATGTAGTGGTCCAATTTCGATGTGGTTCACGTGTGCTGTGCTGTGAGCTTGCAATGACAAGGGTTGTCACTTTCAGAAAGGAACCAGGCCATATTTCCCAGAAATTAAAACCCAGACCTTTTCACAATGAGGCAACATCAATACCCACTGTGTCTCTAGCTATTTAACGTCTTTAAAAGTTCCAGAGTGATAGGATTATAGTCAGGTAAAGAGGGCAGCTTGCTGGAAATGGGTTTAAACTAACCTTTAAAGGAAAGGAAATCTTTAGGGGGAGCGTATATGACAGCTGATCTATAGGTTTTTCAACCACAACAACTTGACATCCAAACCAAGAACTAATTAGGAACCTGCATTATGAAGAGCTCTAAAATGTTAGCTATTAGGTGTAGTCCCAACATAAACATCATAGAAGAGTCTTCACTCAGACATATTTTTAACTTGCTTATAACTGAAGTTAGCCCACTCAAGCCCAACTATATCTCCTGATGCGGTATTTTCATTTGCCCATTTTCTCATCATTCTTTATTTCCATTAATGCTACATGTATGTTGGACAAAACTGTCTTGTCTACCTTGTGCACTTACATAAACATACCGCAATAAGACATGAATTATGTATGTTTTACTTGTTGATGAAAATCATGTCAGACATGGTTTTATAGCATTCCTGATGTCTTCAGTGCATTCATCCCTGCATGATCAGTGTCTATTAATGACAGAAGTAAATGCAGTGCCAGATATAGGTTGTAGGATAAACTTTTGTTGTACTATACTTGTTCTCCATACTCTCACTCTCTGCCTAGCAGACATTTCTGGAAGCTGTATCTGGGACATGGGGAAAGCACCAGAGCATTGGGATTTGGGCATGTGATTGTGTCCCAGCAGAGGGTTGTAGGCACACCAAGTGTAGGTCAAACAGGCATCTACAAAATCACATTTCATCTAAAATAAATGAGCATAAACAGGGCTGAGTTGTAACAATACAAGGACAAGGCATAAGTAGAATACACAAAAGATACTGGAGATACTTTGCGGCTTTGTACAAAAAGTGACTTCATTGCCATAGAAACACAGTCTAAGTTCCAAATGACAAAAATTGCCATAGGTCCCTTATTAAGAAGAAAGCAAGATCAGGTACATGCTTTAATAAATGGTGCTTCTGAAGGAATGTACACTACTCTGAAAAGTTGGTGGGAAAGAGGAGGAGATGTGGAAATGTTGAAAATTTAGAAAGACACATGGTTGATATATGTACAACCAGTAAACTTACATTTTCTGATATTTGATATATGTTAACTTGCTAATTGCTTTACAGTCTGAGAGTTTCAAACGGCCTTTTGAAGCAACATCAGCAGAAGAACCGTGTCTCACATGTGGAGAGCAGACATAAACAAGCCCCAATGCGCAATTCAAAGTGTTGGCTGCAGTAGTGTAAAACACTCCACATCTCCACTCTGGAATCATGTAAATCAGCTCTCTGAAGTAATCCACTCTCTGGCAGTCAGATACTTGTACCTGGTCTTGGCAGAAGCCAGGAAATTGTTACCTACTGGAGTGCCAACAATAACATTTAGTGGAGAAGAGATAATGGTGTAGGACTGTTTTTGATAGCTAAATGCTTTGAGATTTGTGATATTAAAGAGAAGGCTTTTTCTGTTTCCACAATGACTGTGTTCGTCTGCCAAAAGCAAGGTAAGGTGAGGAATTCCACTGGCCTGAACAAAGCTCTGACCTCAGCCCAAATGATTATCTATTAGACAAATTCCGTGGCACAGAAACATCATATGGAAGGCCTTCAGAAAAGAATGAAAGCCACAAAAGGGGCGAGAGCATAAATGTGAAAAATCATGATCCAAGTTTTTTTTTTTTTTAATATATCCATAAGAACAACCTCTACTCAGAGAATAGTTACCAGTGCTCACAACTGGCTTGAGATTTCTTAGCCAGCAATTGGCAATTACATGAGAAGTGTGTGAAACCAGCATTCTCAAGTCTAATTAAAACTGTCAGGCAGAGCAAGAAGTAATGGGTGGTACTGATTTCCTGCATAAATCACTCTAAATACTGTATAGGGACTGAACAGTAAAAAAAACAAAAATAACAAAACAGACGTCTCGCTATTAGTTTCATACTGCCACCTCATGGAAGATATGAAGCACTAAAAAGAAAGCATACAGTTATACGTTCCAAATAAATTCCAAAGATTCCACAAATCTGAACAATAACTATAAAACCAGCCCAGCCATACACTTAATTATTCATTTTCTTTATTGCATCAAGATCTGAAACTGAACACTGACAGCAGATAACATTTCTTGGACATACAAAGACAATTTTGGGAAGGTTGGAAGAAAACATACAGGTCAAGACATAACTGGCATCATTTAAAATATGGCACCGCTTAAGACAACTACTAATTTGTTTGTTTTCAGACAGGGGTTCAAACTGGGGGCCACAACAGAGCGTCTCTCATTGTAAAACTGCGTTGTTCACTTAAGAATTAGTAGTAACTGTTTAAACTAATAGATGACAAGGGTGGTTAAAATGTAATAGAAGTGCCAAATAATCACAAATCAAGGTCATACAGCTACTACAACTTATTTTCAATGTTGCACAAACAGGACAGCTTTTCTTGTTTGAGGAGTTTAGCTGTGGAGAAAGGGATGGTTGCAGGATATTTTATATTCACTAAGTGGGCTTCAGAGTTAACAAAAAACTAAATAAACAGAAAAGTTGGCCTCAAACTACCCACACAAATGTTACAGAAACATTAATGCTTGTGCATGGTACACATTTCATCCATTATCTACCGCTTGTCCCAAACGGGGTCGCGGGGGAGTGCTGTTGTCCAACCCAGCGCACACAGGGCGAGGACGGGGGACGCACCCTGGACAGGTCGCCAGCCCATCGCAGGGATGGTACACATTTCCTCAGATCAAATTGTAACTGCTGCACTTAAAGGGTAATTAGACACACATCGTTGGTACACCAATATTCTTCAGAACAAATAAATTACTTTAAAATAAAGACGACAATGTATGTAAACCTCAAACAACGGATGAGTCAACGATCATGTTTTGGTCTTTGCATGTTTCTTTTCTTTTTTTTTTTTTTTTTGAATCTAAAGTAGGAAAGTAGGAAAAAAATAATAATTCTCTTTTCCCAAAAAAAAATAAAAAGTAAAAATAAAAATCACAGATTACTGTTCAGGTGTCACCACATGAATCTCTGCACTGCAGTGCTATCAGGCCAGTGAAATGTCTTGTTGACGAATATGTAGAGCGTGGCTGCATTTACTGTTGTATAGAGAGCAAATTCAAGCAGCAATCTGGGGACAGATGGTAGAGGGACATGTAGACGGTACAGGAGATATGGGAGAATAAAATAGCGGAACTCCAAAAGTTTCTGAGGAATCGTAGCTGCCACTAAACACACGATAAAAGCCATGAGCCAAAACAATGACTTTGACTTCAGCATGTCTAAGAAGTTCCAAGCTGCAAACAAATATCCAGGAACAAGGAGGTAGCGGACCAGCTGGTGCTTCTGGAAGATCCTTTTCCACACATAGAAAGGAAAATGTCTGTTATCTGCAAGCAAGTACTTGTGAACGAATGTAAACTTCCAGACAAGCAGTAAAGACAAAGCTGCCATTAGAAGAAACAGGAAAGGGTGTTTTCTTAGAGAGTGTACAAACCTGACACACCTGTGATAGCAAAGAAAGACAGGAAGTGAGAAGAACAAAGTAAATGAGAAGAAATAAAAAAGCTGAGGGAAGTTCAAACAGGCTTCGTGACTCGTCCTGTCTCCAACCACAATGCCATTGTTCAAAACCATGAATATGACGAAACCGCACCCGACTAAGCCATACGGCCATGTTAACAAAATTAAAGTCTTTATATTGGCTGGTGTTCTGAAAAATTCCAGCAAAAAACGTGCCACCACCTTCACTCCACTAACTGTAAATGGTATTTGTGAGCATGTTTTCTCATCTCTCTTCTTTGACTGCTCCACCTTCCAAACCTCATCCATTTTGTGAGCCACGACGGTCCCGGCGCAGAATGCGACCCAGATGATGTTGGTCTGACGGAAGAGGATGGCGCAGATGCCCAGCAGAGCTGCCGCTTTGTGGCATCCGTAGAGGCACATAAAATAGGTAAAAAGAGTGAAGAAGGTGGAGCCAGCATCTGTGTAGTAAAGAAACGTGAAGAAGTAGAGTACAGGGAAGGTGGACAAGGTCAAGGCAGAAAGCACTCTCCGGCCAGCCGAGCGAGACTACAAAACAAACAGAGACACCAAAATAAGAAAACGAGGTGTGGGAACCTCAAATTTACTTCATCAAGAGTCACACAATAAGGTTATATTAATGGGAAATACAAAATCTGGAAATAAATTTTAAAAAAGACTAAATATAATCTGTCAACAACACAAATAAAAACTAAAGAACTATTAAAGGCTGTTAAATTTTATGTTTGTGTCAGTAGCAGGACTGTTTGTGGTTTACTTTTTTTGGCTACAAGGCAACATCCATGACATGATAACATTTATTTTATTTATTTTGACTTTTTCCCCCAAATACAAAACCTTATTCATTATTATGATGTAAAAATCATTGATTGTCGTGCAGCCTATTTCATTGCTGATAAAAAAAATTAAAAAATACAGAATAAAATCTTAAATGAAATTACCCACCTTGTCCTTAAGATGTAGCCTGCAAATGATAAGATAGAGAATGTAGAGGTTCCCAGAGTTGAAAAGAAGATTGACAAAGCGCAGCATAGCAGTGGAGCACACAACCGCCTCGGAAAAGTCTGCCAGCCACACAACTGGTTTAATCACACCCACTGAGAGCAGGTACAGACCCGGCAGGGTAGTGATCATGGGATCCCACTAAGAAAAGAAAATAATTATATATATTATATATAAAAAAATTGACATTTCCCTTCAATGTCACATCAAAATCATTGTTTCAGTACATACAGCATTTAAGTAACATGCATTTATATTTAGCTCAGACACACAAACATCAAAGTAAAATTTGACAAGCTCAGAAAGACAACAAAAAAATAATAATGATATTAGGCTTAAGTTTCCTGCTTTAACCAATGTTCCACTTAAAGACACGCTGAGGCTCCATCGACCGGCCTGTTTCTCAGAATCCGTTACAAATTACACACTTTTTTTTAAAAGCCAAGTTTAATTATTGAACTCAAACAAACAACCTGAACTCCGTAAGATTCTAGTAAGAGTTTTCACAGAGACATCTTTTGGTTTTGAAATAAAAAGTTTTTTGTAGCACAATGCTGGTTAGAAATGTGTTGAATGAAGAAACCGAGAACCAAATCTTGATCTCAGGATCATTGAGGGTCCATGACTGCCGGCTTTACGCTCCCACTGAATGTGCCGAGTGATAGAACGAGAACGAGTGATAAAATATAAATAATAATCATCAGGAAGATACAACGGAGCACACAGCGAACCAAAATGAAACCGTTCCTCTGCATTAAACCCATCTTACACACACACACACACACACACACACACACACACACACACACACAGTATAGCAGTGGGCAGCCATTCCAGCTACCTGTGAGCAGTGATGGGAACGGTACCTTGCTGGTCTGGGGCTCAAACCCACAACCTTCTGATGCTGTGATGTAATCCCTAATTATTAACATCAATAAAAAATAAACAGAAGTAATTCACTTTTTAAAACCTATGGGGAAATTTTGCGATTTCTACTGTTTAAAAAAATTATTAATATCATTATTTTAAAAATTGACAAACTACCAAATTGTGTACTTCTTGTAGTGATATTTTTTTATTATAATAATAATAATAATAATAAATGATGATGATGATTGATGATGATGATGATGATATCGACTCTCTGAATGAAACCTCAGGACTGAAAGTATCGATACTGCAGTAACAAACAGCCCACGGATGAAGTGTGCACACACCTCGCTGAACTTGCCCCTGCAGTATCTGTGAGCCTGTGGGATGTGGAAGATCTCGTCCATGTAGGGCTCCCTCTGCTCGCGGCTCACGGCCGAGAAGAGCAGGCAGGACACCAGCAGGTTCACACTGCACAGCGCCGTGAAGGCGTAGCGCTCCACACGCCCCAACATCGCCCCACACCGCAAAACACAGCGGGCTTCACTCACAAACTGCTCCAGCAGCACATTAACTCGCTGAACTCACGCGCCGCTGTATTTTTCGTGTTTTATCTGACCGCATACCGTAGCAGGCCTGCAAAGCCCTGACCGGCCATTATATATTTCCGATCGGAAACGCGATCAAAGGCCAAGACGTTCCGTCTGAAAGACCGCCAAGCGTATTCTTAAACATAAAAAACTAGCAGCGTAATTACATAACTGTATGCTCTGTTAACCTGACTATTTCACCTTTGTCAAATGTTCACTATGCTCAAAGACACACAGGGGGAACGTTCGCAAAGCGGTGGTGTTACAATGTTTTTTGTCCGGGTATGGTGAGCCGCGGCTAGTTAGTTTATTGGGAGAGTGAGACTTTATTTCACTGCCATTTATCATTCACTATGCATTTAACCCAGAGTCTAGAGCTCTTTCCTGGACATACCGTTACTCAACTGCTCTTCAAAGATGTTAAAAACTGTGCAGAGTTGAGAAAAATGGCCATGGAGGCCCAAATAGCCGGAGCGCTGATCAACCCTGCCATGGTAATGAAAACCGTTCACTTAAAACCGTTTAATCACTTCTAAACTGCATTTCAATCACCGTAAGCATGATTAAACTAATTTGAATCACTACAAACACTATTACAACCGAGTATAATCACTATAATCACTGTTAAATATCATTATAATCACGATAATTATTATCACAATGCATTTTATCAATATTTTCACCAACTATAAACACCAAACTGACACTATAATCACTGTTAACTTGTTCTCAGTCACTATTAGAAATGCACAGCTTTCAGTCACTATGATCGCCGTTAAGCTGCTTCAGGTGACTATAACAAACACTGTTGAACCGGTTTCAAACTTCTGTATCTCTCTTTCTTGCTCTCCCTCTTGTTGTCTCATGTAGGTGCTTGACCCTTTTCAGATTCTAGTAGCAGCAAATAAAGCAGTTCATTTGCAGAAAACTGGAAAAATGAAGACCAGGAGCTTATACTCTGAAATTCTCTTCAGTCTTTCACCCACAAACAACGTGAGTAGTTTGCGATATAAAAGTTGTATCGCAAGTAATTGGTGAGAGCATCTGATAAGTTGTTAGCATCTGGCATAATTATTATGCTGCAAATATCTTTACAGATCTCTGAAGCTTTCAAAAGGTTTGGTATCTCTGAGAGCGACAACGCCGTCCTTGTCGTCCTGGTTCATAATGAAGAGAACTTTCTCAACATGGAGGATGTTGTCTCTAAGGTGGAAGGCCAACAAATCCCAGCTGATCAAATATCTTCCTTGACTGACTTTGCAAAGATTAAAAAGGTTTGATTCACTTGGATATACTCTTTCACAAAGGTTTGGCCAATGTGGCCAAAAATGTACCATCACATGTACATCTTCATAATATAGAATAAGAACGGAAATATGTGGGAATTTCTGAGGTTTCGGGAAATTCTAAAATAAAAATACACCAGAAAAATGGATGGGCCACATTAAAAAAAAATATATGCATATATGGGAAGACAAATCAAACTATTTTGAATGTTCATTGATGGGATTAAATGGGATTAAAGCAACGATATGTTTTTAAAAATTTTTTCTGGCTCGCTTTAGCTGAACAAAAAAATTCCCTGTTTTCATTTGTGCAGTTATTCAGCGTTCTGAGTAGTACACTGGCACTTCTCTTTTTTGTATGGGTGTGGAACAATTTATGAAGTTTATATTACTTATTTTCATATAATTTTGTTTCAGGATGTAAATATAGGCTGTTTAATTGAAACCAATCCTTTATCATTTCAGCTCTACAAAGTCACACCCCAAGAGGAGAAATGTGGAAGTGTTCTGGACGCCGTGGTCTGCAGAATGGCCGCTAAAGATGTTGTATAGCTTAGTTGGCACCGACTGAACAAACATTTTAAAATAATGATGCCAAAATTGTTATTCAGAGAAGAATAGAAGAATTTTTTTTTCCCCCCCAAAGAACCATCCACTAAAAGGGATCCTTTATATAAAACATAAAAAACCTGTATATTTATTTGATTGTCTTTTTTCAGGTCAGGTAGGTAATTTCAACCATATACACATACACAGTGAAAGGAATCAATGTTCCTGCAAGACCCTGGTGCTACACATGAGACAACATATGACAAAGGACAAGAGACTAAACAATTTTTTAATAAAGCAGATGCAAAAACCTCCCTGTTTCATGGTTTTTTTTCTAAGTAAGCAAAAAAAATAATTTTGAAAAGTACAAGTAACTAGCTTTCCCTCAATTAATAAAAGGAGCTACTAATGCATATTAAGTAGGAGTCAGGGATGAGTTTAGCCTTTTCCTTCACAGGATAGGATAAAGCTCTTAGCTAAAATCTTAAAATATGTGCTTAAACTACAAATATTAATATTATTTTAGAACTTTTTCTGAACTGATTACAAAACGGTGCTTGCAGTTTTAAATTTTATTTTATTTATTTTTTTTGTTTTATTCCAACAGATTAATAGCGGCCATGTAGCTTTTGTAAGTATGTAATAAAATGATTACACATCATTTCTACATTTGAAAATAGCCTAAGAATTTTATTTTGGTTAGAAATTAATAATAAATTAATTTCAAAATCAAATTTGATACCTATGAATCAACATCTTCATATTAAATCACAAATGCATTTTTGCAACCATGCAATACCCTAATTTACCACAGCTACTGTTACTCAGGGAAGCTGGCAAGCTCATCTTTCCCTATGTTTCCTCCACTCAGAATTACCACAACGTTTCTGCCAGTAATGTCAGGTATTCTGTTGTTAATGATGGCAGCAAAAGCTGCTGATCCTGACGGTTCTACTACCAAGCCAGCTCTGTAAAGAGTGGACACAGCAGACTTGATTTCCTCATCAGTCACCAACACTATTTCCTCCACATACTTCTGACACATTGCGTATGGCAGAGCACCTGAGACACAAAAAATGAAAGCGTTTCAATAAAGTACAGAAAAAAAAAAACTTTTTTCTCTTAAGAATTGTTTGAAGTGATTGTTTTGTCAAAAGCTCCTGTTACACTAAATGTAGTCAGTAGACAATTGTTACAAATAAAAGTATGTCATTAAGGGTGAAAAAAATAGACCCCAAGCAAAATTTTGTATTTCATTTTTTTACTGAACCATGACTAAATCAAGCAGTCAATTCAGGTATAGCAGCTGGCACATTTTCATAATTCACACGGCTAATAGAAATAAAATGAACAATACATTTAAAAATCCATCAGAAAATCTTAGGATCTGAAGCAAAATATTTTACCTGCAAATGGCGGTGCAAGACCAGAGGCAATGCTCTTGCTGTCCATGCCGACAGGCTTCTTCTCAATAAAGCTTTTGTACATGGTGCAAGCTGTTAATGGGAAAAAATGTTATGAGGAAAATGAGCAACTATGAAACATTAAGTCCAATGTTCCATGAATTAAGAGCAAATTAGTACAGTGAACATATCCATTAAGGTATCCATTTCAGTCAAATGATCCATTATCTTCTCCATTACACTTGGTCATCATTTGATTTGATTACTTTTGATTAAGCCTTCACCTCCTTCTGGCTCCACTCCATAGATTCTTGTCCCATCACATCCTGAGAGCTTTATGGCAGCTGCCACTCCAGCCAGTAAACCCCCTCCACCACAGCATACCACTACAACATCTGGATTAGGAACCACTTCCAGGATCTCTAAACCAGTACTACAGCACCATACAGACAGAAGTCAAATGCTTACAATGACTTGTACATTAAGAAATGTTATAACTGTATTCTACAATGCCAACCATGACAATATCAACTATTCCTAATGGTAGAACACGATGAGAAGTGAAGTAATTTTAGAAAATGTGTCCAAAAAGATGATCTGTAGTTTTGAAAGGGCTGTATAGAAATTTTTTACAGCGTAATTAAATCTCCCTGTACACACTATTATACATTATGCACTCAGGGCAGTGGTGGCCTTCTGGTTAGGGAGTTGGCCCCAGGATCGGAAGATTGTGGGTTCAAACCCCTTAGCAGTAGGTTGCCCTGAGGTACCCTTGAGCAAGGTACCATCCCTGTCACTGCTCCCAGGGCACTCCCTGGTGTACAGTTTGTGTGCATGGGTTAAATGCAAAAGTCCAATTTTGTTGTGGTTCACTGTGCTCTGTGTTCTCACAATGACAAGAATAGTCACTTTCACTATTATAAAACATTTCCCTTTCATTTGTTTTATAAAATCTGGAATAAATGCAACTACAAGACATGTTACAATGACAGTTTTGGTTCTGACTGCAGAGAAAAGCTGATTATTTTAAGAATATTCATTAGAACTGCATTTGCTAGAGACATCTCAAAGAATATGTTCCTGTAGTGTAAATGCTCATCTGTGCGAATGGAATAGACGTATCTGAAACATTTGTTTTGGATTCTCCAGGAAAGCAGCTTTTCTGTGATCTGTGGCAGAGCCAGGCCTTTATTAAAGGTGCTCAATATTAGAAAATACAGCAAGATTTGAAGTTCCCTCTTACTTTGAAAAAACATTTAAAAATCGATGTTGACTGTTTACTGTCATTTTTTAATGGAATTTTTTTTAAATAGAAATAGTCAACATGTACCTAGCATGCCCTGCTATAAGGTCTGCATCATTAAAGGAATTCAGGAAAATCATCTTGTCTTCTTGAACACATCGATTGACTACATCCAAAAGATGTGACGTTGGAACTCGTTCCACCACAATCCCAAAACTCTGTCGATACAAATATTCAGATGTTAGAATTCAAAACACTTGTCACTGCAATCATTTTATCCCTTGAGCAATTACAAGATCTCACTTCTATTAGCAGAGATCTGGAGATAGGGGCTGTTTCAGGCATCACGACCTTGCCTTTTGTTCCATAGTGCTTAGAGGCGTAAGCAAAGGACTTGCCATAATTCCCAGCAGACATTGTGACGAAATTGCCTCCTTTGGAGTTTAGAGCAAACTGGTTTGCCACACCCCTTATTTTAAATGAGCCTGTTGTTCAAAAACAACAACAACAACAACAAAAAAACAGATTAAAGCTCTGTTACACTGTTATTTTGCCCATTTTTTAATACTTTGGAACATAACAGAACGTTAAGTGCAAGTGAAAGCGACTACCCTTTAGAATAGAACTTTGTAACAGTGTAGAAATTTGAAATAGAAAAGAACTTTGTAAAAGGACTTTATAATATAAAAGAACACTGCAATGCAACTTTGAAACACCAAAGAACTTTGGAGCAGAATAGATATTTGGAGCAGAGCAGAACTTTGGAACAGAACAGATAAACAGCTGAAGAATGAAACAACAGAACTTGTGAATATTATTGATCTGTGTTGCCTTTTCTCTTTGTATATTTAGGAGCACAAACAGACCCGTCCTCTGCATGTTCTCCAGCTTTAGGTGAATACTGCAGGGCACGTGTTGTGGCAGAGTAGTCTGACACCAGGGAATAGTGGGTGTTTTAATCACTCCCAAAGGGCTGGACAGGACTCTCTCCTGAGCCTCTTTCAGCAGCTGGAGAGTAATGCTGTCTGCTGTCAGGTCCTCCATTCTGCTGAGAGATTAGAAGAAACGCAGTTAGAGAACACTTTTTCACTTGTGTATTTAAAAACATTTGATGCTGTGTCCCAAATATTCACTTTTCAGAAGATAAAAAGTCGAGTTTGACCTGAAATAAAGCGGTGTTGCGGTGTTCTGGCGCTCGTGGGAGGCGGAACTATTTGTAGATTTGTTTCCTGGGGGACAGTGTTCAGGGTCGGACTGTAAATATGGGGACTCTCTTTAGGTCAGCATGACAACTTTGGCCAAGACAATAGTTATTTTATCCACTAATTCCTAGACAGAAACATGGCTGTAGTGAGGCATGTTGTGTGTGCGATGTCTGGAGGAGTGGACAGTTCAGTCGCTGCTCTTTTACTCAGGCGCAGAGGTGAGAACTCCGTCCAGTAGCTCACTCTGAGCAGAATTAGACAACACAGCTGCTTATTCATGGGGCTGTGCACCTGCAAGGGACATTTAAAGGAAGGATTGGACCATTTGTTCATGTCAAGTTCTAAACCTGGGACTGCTTTACTGCTCATTCGTTATCCTGAAATCCAAATTGACTTTTTTTTTTTACCATGTTAGTGGATTTCCAGGTTCATGATAAGCACCAGTGTTCATGTCATGTTTAAGATGCAATGTCTTCTAAGTTTGATTACCTCACCATGCAGCAGAGGACAGTATTTTACCACCTATAACAAAGTAAAACTAGCTCACAGACACAGACTCTCCCTAGCACTGTTTTACTTTCTGCTGATGGTTTCGAATTAATTCTGATGTTTAAGGAGAAAAAAAAAAATCTGAGTTATCAAACACCACAGAGAAAGAACACTGATCTGGGACCAGTAGACCTTACTGAGTTCTTCTCAGCGGTGTGTAGGAATTGGTGTAGTGACTTGATTTAGAAGGTACTTTTTAATGTTGTCAATTCGTATCAAGAAAAATATCTCTTCATGTAAACACTGTCATGTAAATGATTCCTGCATATTTAACGTGTACACTAATAGTTCAAGACGAAAGATTCAGCAAAATGTGTTACTATTTCCAAAGCTCTCCTGTGCACTAAAGGGATAATGAATGAACCCTTGTTTTTCTGACACTAAAGAAGGCACAGTCTTAACAATTTGCATGCTGTTAATTGGCCAGATTGAATATATATATTTCACTATAAAGCTAATTTAATCAGTGAGTCAAGAGGTCTTCCTTAATTGATGAATGAATGTTAATTCAGATTCATTAATTCAGTGTGTTTTTCTGTCCTTTAGGTTATCAGGTCACTGGGGTTTTCATGAAGAACTGGGATTCACTGGATGAGAGAGGAGTGTGTTCTTCAGAAAGAGACTGCGATGATGCGTATAAAGTGTGCCGGGCACTGGATATTCCCTTCCATCAGGTCTCTTATGTCAAAGAGTACTGGCACGAAGTGTTTAGGTATGTTACAGCATTTGTCACTTCTTGGCAAATACCTGCTGATGTTGGATTGCCTGGATTAATCTATACTTCTTTCTAAGTTGCAATATTTTGTGTTTATCTTCATTCTTGGAAGTAATCTTCTAGGGGAATACCAGAAGGGAAGAACTCCAAATCCAGACATAATGTGCAACAAACATATCAAATTCAAACACTTCTATCAGTATGCAGTCAATACGTTAGGTAAGTGTTTCTTCAGCGGTTGTTTTACAGTGTTCTGTCTTGCAAGTTCCCCTCTGTCCTTAATCCAAAGCTCCTGATCCAGCTGTTTTAAGCATTTCACAAGTGATTCCTTTGTTGAAAACATGAAAATTATTTCATTTAAGGCTAGACCTATGCCCTAAATTGTAGTAAATCTTGGGAGCATGGCTGATGACCATTGCTTCATTGTACATAGTTATTTGCTTGTTTGCACAATGATGGAAAAAAACTTAATCCTAGGAACTAATTAAGTGCCTCATGCAGTACTTTCAAAGGAAAAACAGATTGTACAGTGGCAAGCAATAGTTTATGCTCTTTTTCACCTAAAACTGATATTTGAAAAATCTACTTTAAATTAAATGTAGGTGCTGATGCTATGGCAACCGGTCACTATGCAATGACTTCTCTGGAAGATGAGGATGTTTTTCAACACACTTACACACCAGCACCCCGGCCTCTCTTCCGAGATCGAATGGAGATTAGAAATCGTGAGTGTTAATTCTGTGGCACTGACTGCTATGATAGTCTCTTCGCATGCAATGAATGTGTGCTTTGTTGCTTAAAAGAACCGCCGTCCAAGTTTTCCTATTTAATTGTTGTGCAAGAAGTCGCTTCACCTTCAAGAAAGGTGAGCCTGATAAATTAATTCCATGAAAATACACTGACTGGTTATTTAGACAAACACTTAACATTACTCTGTTACTCTTTGTTACTTTATCAGTTAACCTTATTAATTAGCCTTTTTTTTTTACCCCAACAGACCACCATTACTGACCAGATACTATTTATCTGCACAATTCTTCATACAGCAGTGTAACTGGCATGTAATTGCAAGGGACTGTAAAACTGTTAAATCTTTAGTTTTCTTGAAATCTTACAAAAGGCATTTTTAAAGTAGGTGTTCATCAAATGACCATTTAGTTTAGGTACAAGGGGTTGGGGGTTGGTATTAAACAGCATGTATTTATAGTTCAAAGAAATTTGCCTGCTTAAATTGAATTACTTTAGTACAATTTTTCAAAAAAGTAGCTTTTCAACCATGACATGAAAACGTTATCTACAGGTATTTAGCATGTGCAGGTGTACTAAGCTTAATCAAGCTACATGTTGCAATATTTTGATCTCTTAATTTGCAGCGGTGAGGCTGTACCAAGGGGCTGATCGCCTAAAAGACCAAACTTTCTTCCTTAGTCAAATTTCCCAGGATGCATTGCGACAGACCATCTTCCCATTAGCAGGACTCACCAAAGATTTTGTAAAGAAGATTGCTGCCGAGGCAGGTTTCCATCATGTCCTTAAGAAAAAAGAGGTAATGTGGGCTAGCTTCTATAATAAACAATATTCCACTTAAGGCTGCCTTTTATTTAACCTTTGTGAATTGCACTGTGCAAAACAGGCTTGGTTGCCAAGCAACATTATGTTCAAAGAGGTTTCCATGAATATCAAGTTGTTTTTAATAACTGTACATCCAGTTTTTACCTCTGATTTCAAACTCTTTAATATTCCACCAGTGACTCATTCAAACAGGCAGCATTAGTTTTTCCTGAATTTCTAAAAACATTTATAATTGTTTTATGTGACTGTTAAATTTTGTTACTATTTTTTCATAAAAGGGGGATAATGGGCATACACTCTGGCTGCCAGTGGATTTACAAAATTCAGTTGTGTAGAGTGATTTCTTGTATTAGAAATGATCCATGATATAAAAATCTCTACCAAAGTAATCTACATCAGCCCATAAACCCCCCCCCCCCAAAAAACAAGCATTTGTTTCTTTTTTTTTTGGTACTTATAAATGCTTTAATTTTTCTCCTAGAGCATGGGGATTTGCTTTATTGGGGAGCGACACTTTGAGGATTTTATCTTAGAGGTTTGTGCCTTTTACACTCAGAGTTAATATGAGCCACACTGATTCTGCGTATATGTTTTAATTGTTTTATTTTTTGTGGGATAGTATTTAGAACCCAAACCTGGAAATTTTGTATCTATTGAAGATGGAAAGATAATGGGGAAGCATAAAGGTATGTTTCATATTTCACACTTTTGTACTGTTTGTTAAATTACACTTTATATTTGTATGCAACTCATAATATTGTATAACTGTATTTCATCTTTTAAATTGTATGTAATTTAATGTCATGACTAGCATTATCATTGATGCTGTCTGCTCAGTACAAGCTGTTTATTTTAAATTTTCCTCCAGGATGGTTCACGTTTACCTTAGGACAGAGAGCAAGGATAGGAGGGCAGAAAGACCCTTGGTTTGTGGTTGATAAAGACATCACTACTGGAGAAATATTTGTAGTGAGTTATACAGAAATCTTCTTCTTGGTGTTTTGGTTGTTTTAATTTAGATTCCAAATAAAAACTTTTTGTATCACACTTTGTCTCAATTTTTTCAGGGTCCTACCACCAACCACCCAGCTTTATTAAGGGACACAGTACAGACAGATCGTTTTCACTGGATAATTGAGGAGCCTCCTGCTGAACTGGTCCAAACTCAAATGATGGACTGTCACTTTCGCTTCCTGCACCAAATGCCTTTAAGTGAGTCATGGGAGACTTTTGTTGTGAGCACAAAACTTCTGCCAGTATCTATAACCACTGTGCATTTATCAGCTTCAATGCTCATAGTTGTGTGTTTTGTAGTTTATAGATACAGACTCCATAGGCAGAGAAACAGTTAATTTGTTAAACGATTATCGATTATTAATTATGAAGGTATTTAACGATTTATTATTTTTCATTTTTTACATTCATGATGGTATTATATTTGGAACTCTCTTTGCAAGCTGTCTAGAAATTTCTTAAAGAAGTCTTCCGAAATAGTTCTCGAGGCTGCTTTAAGGAAATTCCAAAGCTTCAAAACTCAACAAATGCTGCTGGGATGATCCCGAACTACTTCTGTTTCTGCAGCTGGTCAGGTACAGGGACTGGACTAAAAATAAGAGCCAAAAACTTCAGGAAAAAGTCCTTCAAGAAACCTTGAACTGTTTCTCAGTACACTTCAGATATCTGCCTCTTTGGAACAAAAATATGAAAAAAATGATGGGTGACTTTCACATAGTACTATACACTTGAGTAAATTATAATTATTGTGTCCAACCCATAACAGTTATTCCAATGTGTGTGTGTTTCAGCTCCATGCACTGTGACCTTAAATCTTGATGGATCACTGTGGATAATGGCAAAACAGCCACTGAGAGCACTCACACCTGGACAGGTAAACTATAAATGCGTAAAACATGACGTGTCTATAAATTCAGTGTAACCTCATTACAGTGTAACCAAATACATTTGTTTAGTGGACATGGAATAAATGTAATAAATCCTTCAGTGATCCTTCCTTACAGCATTAGTCTTTCGCTTTCTTATGAAAGAAAGCGTCCTCTGCACTCTGATGTCCACTGTTGAAGCTGAATGAATTTTTAAATGATTCATAAAGCATACATGCAAAGCCTGGACTGAAAGGCCATGTCCTGAATGTGGAAACACTTTATTCTAGTGTTATTGAAGGCTACATGTCCTCTATATAAGCCTTTTATTACAACTGACATTAACTTACTTCAGTAAAAGTTCATTCCAACAAGTTTCGCTTATTAGATGGGCTGCTTTGATCACTTTCAATAGTAAACATGTGATGAAATATCACATCATACCATATCAATGCTAATTGTTGGAACAGGGGATTTTGAACATATGTATTGTTACGAATGCCAACCTGCAGTAAAGTGTTCATTCACACTGCATGCCTCTGTCTGATAACAGATTTTGCTGTTCCTTTAGTGCAAAGAGGATCAGCATCAGGTTAGGACAATTACAGAGCCCATGCACAACACAGTAATTACTGAGAAAAATGACATCCTACACACTCATAGTGTTCTAAAATGATTCCACAGCTATTACGTTTAAATGATGGTACATCTCAGCCAAAGCATGTCCAAAATGTATGGGGTCAGTCAGTCAGTCAGTCATTTTCTGCCGCTTGTCCCAAGCGGGGTCGCGGGGGGGTGCTGGAGTCCATCCCAGCTCACACAGGGCGAAGGACGGGGGACACACCCTGGACAGGTCACCAGCCCATCGCAGGGAGGAGCGGGACGGGGACGGCACCTTGCTCAAGGGTACCTCAGGGCAACCTATTGGGAAGGGGTTTGAACCCCCGATCCTCCAATCACACGGCCAACGCCCGAACCACTAGGTCAACGCTGCCATGTATGGGGTCACTACTTGCAAATGTAAAGAACAAAGGCTGAGCATCTCACTATAGATGGCTTGAACTGTTGCCTAGTTTGTTCTGTCTTGTGGTATTCTTGTGGTAATTGAGTTATGTCTTGTCCTCCCTGCCTGTGCTTTGCAGTTTGCTGTGCTGTATAAAGGGGATGAGTGTTTGGGAAGCGGGAAGATTGTTCGACTGGGTCCGAGTGAGCACATGCTCCAAAAGCGGCACTTACAACTGAGTAGAAACGCCAAGGACACGGAACAGCCACCAGAGTCAGACCGCTGAAATGAGCTGGCATAAAACTAGAACACATGCAGACAAATCTTTCAGCACCTATTCACCTCGTTGGTAGCCCTGACACGTTGTACAGACGTTTCAGTTGATGGCTAAACCTCAGAATGGACTTGAATGATCTGCTGGACATCCACTGATTTTGCTGCTCTCCCTTTATCTGGCCCATGATTTTATAAGGCCTTGGTTTAATGAGTATCCTGTGTCTCTGTGTTGTAATGGTATGTTATGTGTGTGTGATTGTCCTCTGTCTGTAAATCATGAGTAAAACCAAGAATTTTCAAAAAAATATTCAACAGTGTTGTTTGTGTATTATTGCCCTCTTTGACTGTACAGTTTATTTTAAGCCATAAATATGTTACATTTTATAATGGTCTTTATAGGATTATATAGGAATAAGAGCTTAACTTAAACTGAACCACTGAGATGTTTAGTCTGGGCTCAGTTACTGGGTTAAATGTAACAAATCTGATGTGATTTTCAGGCTGTCTGTATGGATTAAATACAAGAGCAGAAGCAGTGGTAAATGGAGATACAGGGTCTGCACTTAATCAAATAGGTTGTTTCTTGTGACCCGGTGGTTAGAGACTATGATGGGAAGGTTATGGATTCAAGTCCTGCACTAGCAAATCACTCTTAGGCGCCCGAACACCGCTCCGGGTGCTGGATGTGTGGATGTTCACTGCTCTGCTGTGTGTGGGTGAATGACAGGGTGGCTGGCCTTGCGATTCTGCTCATCACCACTAGAGGGAGCGCGGCGTTCAGTAGTGGCGTTCGCCAGAAACACTCAAAAACTAAAAACCATTAAATCTGCACATGAAGTAAAACCTTCAAAAACATGAGACAATTTCTGAATGTGTTTTCAGATTTACCATATTATTGAATGATAATAACACAGATAATTATTACATTTAAAGTCATGAGGGGTAGATTAGAGGGACATCAGAAAGGTTACATTTTAAGGTGGATATTAAAGGAAAATTAGGTTGTTTCTTAATAATCTATTAAGATTTTATGTTGGTTAAGTTTTGGTTTAAATAAATAATGTGCAGTTGCTTCAGGCATGTTTAATGAGTTTAAAGTGTGTTCGGGTGTGTTTAAAATGTATTCAGGTGTGTTTAAAGTGTGTTCAGGTGTGTTTAAAGTGTGCGGGTGTATGTAAAGTTTGCTCAGGTATGTTTAGGTGTGTAAAAAGAATATTCAGATGTGTTTAAAGTGTGTTCAGGTGTGTTTAAAGTGTATTAAGGTGTGTTTAAAGTGTGTTCGGGTGTGTTTAAAGTGTGTTCGGGTGTGTTTAAAGTGTGTTCGGGTGTGTTTAAAGTGTGTTCGGGTGTGTATAACGTGTGTTCAGGTGTGTTTAAAACGTGTTCAGATGTGTTAAAGTGTGTTCAGGTGTGTATAAAGCAGGTTTGGGTGTGTTAAAGTGTGTTCAGGTGTGTATAAAGTGTGTTCAGATGTGTTGAAATGTGTTCACGTGTGTATAAAGTGTGTTCAGGTGTGTATAAAGCAGGTTTGGGTGTGTTTAAAGTGTGTTCAGGTGTGTTTAAAACGTGTTCAGATGTGTTAAAGTGTGTTCAGGTGTGTATACAGTGTGTTCAGGTGTGTATAAAGTGTGTTCAGGTGTGTATAAAGCAGGTTTGGGTGTGTTAAAGTGTGTTCAGGTGTGTATAAAGTGTGTTCAGGTGTGTATACAGTGTGTTCAGGTGTGTTAAAGTGTGTTCAGGTGTGTATAAAGTGTGTTCAGGTGTGTATACAGTGTGTTCAGGTGTGTATAAAGTGTGTTCAGGTGTGTATAAAGTGTGTTCAGGTGTGTATACAGTGTGTTCAGGTGTGTTAATGTGCGGGGAGGCTGTTGTTGATGTTGTTGTTTTGTTGGTTCTGCTCGTTCAGTCAGAGAAACAAGGTTTTAAGGTGGATTAAATTGTCTCTGGCGGTTGTGGAGGAGTGAAACCCCCCCGGGGCTCCCAGCAGGTTTATGGTAATGTCCCTCAGAGGGAGGAGGAGAAGGAGGAGGAGGTGCGGAGGAGCCATTTTGTCGTCATTAAACTTGCCCCGGTCCTCAGCGACCCTGCAGCCTATGGAGCGGCCGGGCGGCGCGCGCCTGTGAGGGCCTGAATTCGAGTTTTTTAAAAGCTTTTCCAACTTTTTCTTTCCTTTCCGCGCTGGAGAGAACGACCATGAGGGATAAGCGAAAGGCAGAGTGCCGGGAGAAGGAGAGCCGAGGGCGTAAAGTGTGAAGTTTGTCCGCTGTCGGGTTAAAGCATGGAGGTGTCGGCGCGCGGGCTCTTCCTCCTCCTCGGCGCGTGCTCGCTCTGCGCCGCTTTCGACCTGCACGTCTCACACACTTCTCCCGCCGGTGCCGTCGTGGCCAACCTTTCCCTCGGCCCGGGCTGGACTTACACACTCGACAGGACTTTATCTCTCAGATCCCGGCTCGGGGACCTGGTGAAAGTGCACGAGCGCGCCGGAGAGGTGCGTCTCGCGCGCGGGGCGCAGTGCGCGAGCCCGGGCGAGGCATCCCCGCTGCCCGTCCACTTCCACATCCAGTCCCTCACATCGGAGGACGTGGTTCACACACGCCTCGACGTGTTCGTGCACGGTCAGGACTGCGTGGCCACGCGCAGGAGACAGAGCTCCCTCCACGAGCCTGATGTCCAGGTCCACCACTTTCTCAACTCATCCTGTCTCCCTTCAGGTCCGCTCCTCCACCCGAGGGACTACGTGCCTTCATTTGCGCGCAGGACCAGTGTTTCTGCTTGCTGGTGCCCCGCAAAGGACTTAAATGTCTTCCTTTATAATGGAAGTCTGTTTGTGGCTGATGCCCACTGCTTTGCCAGGTCGGAGAAGGTAAAGACGGTGGTGTGCAGGCTGGGAGAGGCCACCATGCACATCAGGCTGTGCTTTGGGACGCCGCACACGTCCCACAGATGGAAGTCACGCCGGAGGAGGGCCACCAATTCGGCACCTGTCTTCCAGCTGCCCAGTTATCAGGTGTCTGTGCCAGAGAACGAACCTGCGGGAACACACGTCATCACACTCAAAGCCATCGATGGAGACAGCGGCGAGGCTGGGAGAATAGAGTATGGCATGGAGGCCTTGTTCGACAGCAGGTCTGGTGACTTCTTCAGGATGGACCCCGAGACAGGGGGAATTGTGACACAGCGGCCGTTGGACAGAGAGTTCAAGGACACGCATGTATTTAAAGTGACCGCAACTGACAGCGGCTCCCCCCGCCGCTCCGCTACATCTTACCTCACAGTCACTGTCAGCGACACCAATGACCACGGCCCTGTTTTTGAGCAGACTGAGTACAGGGTCAGCATTCGTGAAAATGTGGAAGTGGGCTTTGAGGTGATGACGGTGAGAGCCACCGATGAAGACGCGCCTTCCAACGCCAACATGATCTATAGGATTGTGAACGGCGAGGGTGAGAACCCTGTATTTGAGATCGATTCTCGGAACGGGCTTGTGAAGGTCCGAATGCGCCCAGATAGGGAGACCATGGCCCAATATCTGCTCATAGTGGAGGCCAACGACCAAGGAAAGGACCCGGGGCCACGCAGTGCGACAGCCACAGTGCACATAACAGTTGAAGATGAAAATGACAACTATCCTCAGTTTAGTGAGAAGCGTTATGTGGTTCAGGTGCCTGAGAATGTGGCTGTGAACACCAAAGTAGCTCAGGTGGAGGCCACTGACAGAGATGAGGGCAACAATGCTAAAGTTCACTATAGTATAATTAATGGCAATGTTAAGGGCCAGTTCTACATCCACTCTCCAACCGGTGTGATTGATGTCATTAATCCACTAGATTATGAAACGAACAGGGAATATAACCTGCGTATCAAGGCCCAGGATGGAGGCAGGCCTCCTCTCATTAACAGCACGGGAATAGTCATTGTACAGGTGATTGATATAAATGATAACGCCCCCATGTTTGTGAGCACTCCTTTCCAGGCCACTGTTTTGGAGAACGTTCCCATTGGCTATTCAGTAATTCATATTCAGGCTATTGATTCTGATGCTGGGGAGAATGCCCGCTTGGACTACAGCCTCACAGACACTTCGCCTGGCTTTCCCTTCTCTATCAACAACAGTACAGGCTGGATTACTGTGAGTGCTGAGCTGGACAGAGAAACCACAGAGTTTTACACCTTTGGAGTAGAGGCCAGAGATAATGGAATTCCTGCAATGTCCTCCTCGGCTAGCGTCAGCATTACGGTGCTGGACGTGAATGACAATGTGCCTACATTCACTGAAAAGGTCTACTCACTGAAAATAAATGAAGATGCTCAAGTCGGGACCAGCGTGCTAACTGTGACGGCTGTGGACCGTGACATTAACAGTGTAGTGACTTATCAGATATCCAGTGGCAACACTCGGAACAGGTTTGCCATCACCAGTCAGAGTGGCGGTGGCCTCATCACACTGGCATTGCCGTTAGACTATAAGCAGGAGCGGCAGTACGTTCTTACCATCACTGCTTCAGACGGCACGCGATACGACACAGCGCAGGTCTTCATCAACGTCACTGATGCCAACACACACAGGCCTGTGTTCCAGAGCGCCAACTACCAGGTTCTGTTTAGTGAGGACAAGCCCATCGGGTCAACAGTAGTGGTCATCAGCGCCACTGATGAGGACACAGGTGAGAATGCACGTATTACTTACATCATGGAGGACCAAGTTAAGCAGTTTAAGATTGACCCAGACACAGGTGCCATCACCACACTATTGGAGATTGATTACGAGGACCAGGCCTCCTACACTTTGGCCATCATCGCCCATGACAACGGCATCCCCCGAAAGTCAGACACCACCTATGTGGAGATCATTGTGGAGGACGCTAATGATAACAAACCACAGTTTGGCCGAGAGAAGTACCAGGGCAGTGTGTTTGAAGATGCCCCGCCGTTTACTAGCGTCCTCCAGATCTCTGCTTCAGACAGGGACTCTGGGTCCAATGGAAGAGTGAGCTACACGTTCCAGGGCGGGGATGATGGTGAGGGAGACTTCTTCATTGAGCAGTTCTCAGGTATCATTCGAACCAACCGCAAGCTGGACAGAGAGAACGTTCCTGTCTACAATCTGAAAGCCTTTGCAGTAGACCGAGGAGTTCCTCCACTCAAGGCTGAAGTGGAGATCCAAGTGTCCGTGTTAGACATCAATGACAATGCCCCTGTGTTTGAAAAGGATGAATTGTATATTGACGTCAAGGAAAATAGCCCTATAGACTCTGTGGTGGCCCAGATAACCGCCACGGACCCAGACGAAGGAACCAATGCTCAGATCATGTATCAGATAGTGGAAGGAAACATACCTGAGGTTTTTGACTTGGATATTTTTACTGGGGACCTAAAAGCTCTCACAGATTTAGACTATGAGACTAAGACAGAGTATGTGATCGTGGTACAGGCCACTTCGGCACCCCTGGTCAGCAGGGCCACTGTCCACATCCGCCTGGTTGATGTCAATGACAATGAACCAGTTCTGCAGAATTTTGAGATCATTTTCAATAACTATATCACCAATAAATCCAACAGCTTTCCCACAGGGGTTATAGGGAAGGTACCAGCTCATGATCCGGATGTGTCAGATAAACTGAAGTATAGCTTTGTGGAGGGAAATGAGCTTAGTCTGCTAATCCTGAATTCGGATACTGGAGAATTGAAACTGAGCAAAGACCTGGATAATAACAGACCATTGGAGGCTACTATGAAAGTGTCAGTCACAGGTAAGATCTTTAATGTAATATTTGCTGTGCTGTGTGTTTGTAAACCAGGAAAAACAGTTTTAACATCTTATATTGTTTAACAAATGTGGATGTAGCTGTTATTGCGTAATAAGGATCTCAGCTGAAGTGACCAAAACTGAACCAGATGTATAGGTTGCTTTAAAGTAGCATCCAAGCTGAGTGTTTGCTCCAGGCTAGAAGGATCCTGTTCTGCTGCTTTCAAGCTGTTTGTTAGGTTTATTGCTCTTCTGTTTTAGGAGGTATAACCCACTTTAGGGAAGAATGTTAGAAAGCTTTGCGCTGGTAAAAATGAATTCATAATGAAGCCCTTTTCTAGGATTTGCTTCTCTGTTCAGTCAAGTTTTTTTTTTTTTTTAAATCTCCCCTTATTTCATATTATCCATTCTATAAAATCAGGATTTCTGTTTATTTTTTGACAGTAAATTTTTACTGTCTTTTTAAGATTTTGTTTAATCGCTTTAATTTATTCTTTAATTTATTAAAAGCTCTCATATCCTAAATTAAAATTGGTTCACACATTTCATTTCATTTAACCATGTCATTTGGGTCGAGATGCCATTTTACAAGGACAGGTCTTAGTGTGTTAAGTTAATTCGAGGTTCATATTCCGAACGTCGTCTTTGACCAGCTGGCTAATATTTAATGAAATCACGTTTATGTTCAGTGGGAGTTTGCTGGAGTTGAGCTGGTCGGCTTATGGAGGCAACAGTCTTGCTCTTTTCAGTTGCTCTCACTTCTTTTCTCTCTCTATCTCAGTCTTATTCACATGGCATCAGGGTTTCAGATGTTGCAGTCCTTTTAGTCTTTCTTTTTCCTTCACTCTCCCTCTCTTTTTGTTTGTCTCACACATTCCCCTTCCTGCTCATTTGCAACTTGCATTTTGCATAGCGTTCTCTCAGCAAGCCTCTCTTAGTCTCTTGTGTGTCGTTGGTGGCTTTATGGCTGATTCTTTGTTCTTCTGATGGCTGTTCTTAAGCTCAGTGTCCTTGCTCAGGGTCATCGTTGGCCTTTTCTGTGAATGAAAAGGCCAGCTTTCATTTGGGTTTCTCTCATTCATAACAATGTGACCGGCTCCCTCCATGACCACGATCCAGGTTTCTTTTAGTTTCTTTTGCTCTGTACAGATTTCTTTCCTTTTAAAGTAGTTGTTTTGTTATGAGGGATTCATTGAACCTCATCAGGATTTATAATCACTTTTGGTAACTTGATTTGAATTGCTCAAACACTGGACCCTTATGAAGATTTTCGTGAAGGCAGGTTTACTTTTTTTTTTTTTTTTGCGTTTTTTTCTCACTATACAAGAGCAGCTGGTTTCTGTTCTGTTCTGTTCTGCACTAAAAAAACATTAATAGCAAAAAAAATTTCATTGTTTAGATTTTTATCATGCAAATGCAATATTAACCCTTGTTTACTACATCTATTTTCATTTTCTCTTGCTTAATAATCTAATCTAACAATCTAGCCCACCACACCACCCCTTCAACATTATACACACACCCACATGTCAGATGTTAGATAGCCATTAACCCTGGTTATTTGACCTCTTCACCCCTTGCTCAGGGAAAAGAAATAGCCTTAAAGGAATTCTCTGAAACAGGCTCTGAGCTGCACCTCACCTCTGATGAAATTGAGGCTTTTAGTTGATGAGAAAGTGCCTCAGACTCAGCAAAAAATAATCAATGTTGTGTTCTACTGCATGTCTTTTATCCTATGCCTTAACTAATGTAGACCTAATCCTTGCATTCCAATCATTGCAAGGATAGTGTTAAGCGTTGTAAATCTAAGTTGTTTTTTACATCAAATACAGTTTCAAAGTGCAATATGCAGACAGCAGAGGACGTTTTTATCTCTCAGTGCCTAAACAGGTGTTATTCCATAAGATGAGCCTTAGGTGGTTATCTCACCCCCCTCAGAAACACAAGAGCTCCCAGATTTCCCCTTCTGATAGAAGTAGGTTAACATTCTAGTCACAACAAAGACCTGTCTTCCTTACAAAACACAGAGAGGACCACAAACAAGCAGCAATGAGGGTTATGTGTTCTGGGTGTAACCTAATCTCCCTTATCTGTATCAGTCAAGCCTCTCCATCATCTTAGGGGTCTCTGCGCTAACATGGTGGCTCCCATCATGGAGAGGAGTATTGATTTTAGTCCACTGCCTATCTATTCTGTTTGCCTGGACAAATACAAATGATAAGCCATCTGACAATGCATTTCCAGCTTTGAAGGTATTAGTCAAAAAATATGTACGGTGAAATGAATCTTTTAAGCTTCATTTATTTCATCCTGATTCTGTGTGGGATGTCTGAAGGAATGAGTGCTCGATCATCTTTTTGCCGTTGCTAGCCTGGCCTTTGTTAGCTGTGTGAACTTGCTGATACATGTGTATGTGAGGCAGGTATTAGGCTTGTGGCCTGTGGCCATGGCGTCGGCGTCTGCTGATGGGCTCTCACCGCTTAAGGACTTGCATAGCTGGGCTTTTTCAAATATCTTGCCCTAGAACTCGGTTTCAGCTGTCTTTGTCTTGCACCACCATCTAACGTAAAGAAATGGCTGAACATTTCTAACCTTACTTTTTAACTCCAAACGTGCTAGATGCCAAATGCCAGATGCAAAAGTCCCATATGAGTTAAAGAATTTTCAATTCTTTTCTAAGTACAGGAACATGATTTTTGCTAGTATTTCTGATTCTACAGCTGTGAATAAATGTAAGCAGTGTAGTGGTTTTTGTGCTTGTAGTTTGGACGTCTAGGAACTCTTTCACTGGATCTGAATTTAGTGAAATTGTGCTTTATTCCCTAAACCCTTATTATTCAGTTAATTATTCTAACACATTATTCAGTAGCTACCATCAACTATTCAGTAACTTCCGTGAAAATAATGTCCAAGTTATATATGCCTGCTCCAAATAATTTTGATCCAGTCCATTTGGATATATAATTATATAACTAACTATGTTTATGTTGGTATTCATGTCTGCACTGTCTATAACTTTAGACCCTTAGACTCAAGCAGAGATCTACATCTACAAATCTAAATTTTGCCTTTCTCAATGGCTTTTTCCCTGTTTGCAATAAAACATTTTATCATAATCCTAGAAGAAGCCATTTAATCAAAGGGCATGATGCTATAAAAAAAATAAATAAATTAGGTTTTATACAGGGAAAAGCAGAAGAAAGAACAGCCTCCCACAAGGTTTCACCTCTTTCACCTGAAAGACTGAAGCTAGATAAATTAAGTAGCCTAAAGATTAAATGAATTTAAAAATATATAAAATGGCAAGTTGACATTTTATTATTAGTCAGACCTTGAATGGCACAGCGCTGTGTTCTGTCAGGTAAACTATTTAGGGTGGAACAGAAAATTCCAACATGAAATTGGTAACAAACCTAGAGCACTAGGAAGTTGGTTCTTTACTCAGTAAGCCAAATAAACTGACAATGGAAAGTTTGGAACTAAACAAAGATTTTAAGACATTTAAGTTGCAACTGCGTCATTTGTGCTCACTTGGTAAACATAAATCCAACCAGGCTCATCTGTCCCATTTATTTAATAAGTGTATATAAAGTGAATATTAACTTATTGCATAATATTTTTGTCTTCTTTTTTTTTTTTATGTAGGACTATATCAAATGAAATCAGGGATATTTTAATCTAATCAATGTGTGTAAAACGATATTAAAACTATGGTTAGATATGAAATATAAATACAATTATTTATTTATTTACTTTATTTATTCAAAGTAGTTTTTTATTTGTAAATAAAGTTATTTTGATTATTGATTATTTAAAGCCTAAAAAATGCTCTTCAGGTCAGCCTACAGTTTTGTGGCTGTGAGAATAACTAACTGAAGCATAAGGAAGTACTAATGCTCACTCCTCGGCTCTTACTGCACTGTAGCTTAAATTGTGCTCCTCGCTTTAAGTCGCTGTAGATAAAAGCATCTGCTAAATAAGTAAATGTAAATAGAAATGTGTGGGATACTGAAAGCGGTGTCCAGCTGTTTCCGGACAGCCATATATTAGTTCATAAATCACTTATAAATTTCACTTCAGCAGTGGGTATAACATACCCCATCCCGCTCATCCTCTCTCTCCCTGTTGTGCTGACTCTTAACAAGCACACTTTAATCCAGGTGTAAGGCTGCTTACTGCTCATGACCCTCTGACCTTTGACCTCAAGCCCTTGCAAGAGAGGGTCTTTGAGTCTCGTCCACCCTCAGCTTGGAATAATGTACCTGCAGGAGCAATGAGCATTGTTAAGTGATCTGTTTCACGCAGGATTTCTATTAATGGCCTTGTACTTCATAGAAGATTAGCATGTTTCCAATACCATTTACTAAAGTCTTACAAAAGTCACTAGCAATGTGATGTATTAGCGGTTAGTTGTACATAATGGTTGACACAGCAGGGAGATTAACCAAGGAGATTAACCAATGATGCAGAGATACAGATGAACTGCAGTCTGTAATTGTAAATTCCACAGTGCATCTATATGATAAGCTGAGATGATAAAATTTACAATGAGTTTCAGCACAAGGTAGGTGTGTCTAACAAAGCGAGTTGATGATGTAAATGCTTTGTAGCATAAACATATAAAAACACATACATTAGTATTAGAGCAGTGGGTTGATTCATGATAACTTTGCCAAGAGAAAGAAAAACCTTGGAGGAATCAAAGATTTGCATTGACTAACCAGGATAGCCCAAACTCTAGCAGCTGCGCTGAAAGGAACAGCATTTTTATAACTCATCTGTAAAGCACATAACTGCTGTTAGTTATCTATTCTTTTGCTTCTCCCACTCCCTGTTTGTGGAATTTGCCCCGTGCCATCAGTGGCCTGTGCTCACACAGACCTCTTTTGCAGCTGCTGTATCTGTCTGTGTCTATAGAAACTGTTATTAGATTACCAAGCCTGAGTGGATCATGCTTTGACCGCACTGCACTTTCAGTCTCATTATATGTGTCTTGTTTCAAATCAAAACTCTAGTAAATCCCTCAAATTGACACACATGTATTGGAGTAAAGCTATTAGCATTTCTGATGCACTTCTGACAGTTGGTTCCTGTTCAAATATTGCAAAATTAAACTCAGTAGTGGTAGTAATGGGGAGGATTGTTACAATTCAAAATAATTATTTCCACAGATATCAGTGTATCTGTGTATATATAAGTTTACTTTGATATGGTTCATTACCTCAAGCCTTGAGTATTTCACATCATTCGAAACCATTGTGAATGAAGTGGTTTTCAACTCAAAGAACTGTGCAAGAATTTTAAAAAACCCTTGAAATTAAGTTAACTTCAGTTTCTGTATACTAGTATTGCTGATTTTTCCCAATGCCATTCAAACCATGTGTCCCCCAGTCCTACACTGAAGTACAGAAGCTGTAGTACTTAAGCCCTCCTCCACCGATTACTTTGAGCACAAACTTCAGTGAGCCATCAGAAATCAAGAGAAACACAAAAAGAAAACTGAAGCTCAGAACACAGCGTGATCTGCTCTACCTCGGTTAAATGAACAGGAAAGGAATCTGATTCGTGTTTAATCTTGCAGACTCATTCAGAGGGTGGGAGAGTCCAGACACTGAAATGTGTGGATGTGGTCTCAGTCTGGTGCCAGATAGGGGAACAGGGAAAAATGAGAGTCATCATGGGACATCCTGCTCCGGCACGTGTGAATCCATTTTTATTTAATGAGCTGTCATTTGATATAATTTCACATTTTTAATCCTCATTAGGAAGGTTACAGTTCTTGCAGGTGATTACTTGTGTTTGTTTGTAGAAGAGGAGATATTGCTATGCTTTTGGTTTGTGCGGAGTTGTTTTGTAAAAGAAAAACACTCAAATAATAATTACATTTCTTCATGTTTTATCATTTCTCGAAATCAAAATGAATAAAATACAAATTCTTATTAGTAAAGTAAGTAGGTTAAATGTAAATGTAATTGTAATAAGTTGTAAAATTGTGTAATTATGTATAAATAGACCAGCAAAATGACTATAATAATATTGGATTTCCAAGGGTTAATTGTGGTCTAAATGTTACGGCCCCTTCATTAGAGAATACTGTACCGGCATTGTTTATAGAACCTATTTTTTAAGCACTGCAAAATGGACCCTCCCACAGATTCAACTGTAATGTCAGTATTTCAATTTGACTCGGGATGAGGGCTTATCAGATAAGTTAAAAGGCCTCCAGACTCTCTGCTTTTGCTGAGGTTTTGAAGTGAAAATGGAGGCGTATTGTATTAATTTTTTTCCCTGAGTTAACCACATCTACTGGAGCAATTGAAGAGACATGGGCGATGTATTACAGGCTTCAGTAAATCAGCATTCCAAGGGCATTCTGGGAATGGCCTAAAGCTGCACATAGACAAAAAGATCAGAATGACCAAAACCATTTTGGTTTTTAAAAAATGTTGATGTTCTGTAATTTTTTGGACTCCCGCTTCAAATTAGTGCATTTTCTTAGCATTTAACTGAAGTACTTTGAAATAATTTCTAAAGTCACTGTTGGTATAAAATCTTGTATCTCTGAAATAGTAACTTTTCAGGAGAAGGAAATAAATTTTATGTTTCAGTGCAAGTTTAGGTTTTGGTAGAGGCTGTCATCTTATTTGCCTTGAAATACAGGCACAGTTTTAAAAGACATTGTAAAGAAAAATTTTTTTCCTTCAAAGACCTGCAAGAAAATGCCAGGCCAGAATGGGTCCCTCATGCCATGTCTCATCTGTTACCCCTTCATTCTTAGGGGCTTAGATTGTGTCTGACAGGCTGAACACAGTATGAGACAGTGATTTCACCAGCTGGAAATCGGAGGGGAGAACCTGTTGGAGTGTAACTTTACACACTTTGCCGTCCCTAGTCTGGCATTGGTCAAAAGAGGCCTTTGTCCAGCACACCGAGGGGCTTGAAAAGCATCTAGATCAGCCAGCAATGGGAAAAAGTAACATTACCGTATTCAGCAGTGACCAAACCTTGGAATGCTTGGAGAATAAAACATTTCTTTACAGGCCAAACAACAAGAGATGGAAAGTGTGCTCCTTGCTAAGCCTAACTTCTCTGCTTACATTTATGCTTTCAAAGGGACTCCTTTTTTTTCTTCATTCAGTTGGCTGTACCTCTCTGAGGTGGTACATTGTAATTTAATAGGGTTGTTATTTGCAGTGTATGACAGTTCCAGTGTATAATGGAAGCACATATGCAATAGCAAATCCTTTCTCTACAGATAAGGATGTAAATATCTCTATAAAATTTCATACTTTGTGAAAGTGTGAGTGAAAACAACAAGTGATAACATCATATTTAGCAGTGTTCTGGAAATGATAACGGCAGGTTTATTTAGTTTTACTATTATGCATCTTTTTTTTTTTTTTAGCAGAAATAGGTTTGCAAATTTGAAAAATATGAAGAAATATTCCTAAAATGAGTGACCAAATGTTTTCTCTAAAAAGGTACATTTTTAAACAAGGGGTCAGTCTGTGTGTGGCTGATGCATTTGTGTGTTTGGAGGGTTAATAAGATAACAGCTTCGTGCTACCTCTTAAATCCATGCACGTACCCTGCCAATCCTTATGCTCAACTGGTTATTAGTTATCATTCAAGAAAGCCTTTGGTGGGCTTAAAGAAGTGTTCAGATGTGTTCTGGTTTTCCTTTTGAAAAGTATTTTGCCCCCCAGGCTAAACCTCTGGTGTGCAAGAAGCTTAGCCGTATTGAATTTTTGCTGCCTTGTAAAGTACCTTCTTTTAAAAATCCTTGTCGTCTTTTCTTAAAGGGATAGTTTCACCTGGTCTCATGATTACTCAACCATTATGAACAATGTGTTCATGACCTCTCGGTGAATGTGTGCATTCGTCCTCCAACGATGTGTGAAGAACAACGAACTGCTTAACCTGTAATGTTAACAACAAAACACTAGGCCTACCTTACACCCTCTGAAATCACATTTATTTAAAAGACGCCCTACTTCATGATGACAGCTGAACTGCCTCACACAATGGCAGTCGTTGTTCCATGCAAAATCCATGTGATTTGGAAAATGATCTACGTGCTGCTGCCACATTGGCTGGGTCTGGTGGGATTGATCTAATTTTCATGAGGATGACTCCTCTACTTGAAAGGGTTTGAAGCCCAGCGTTAGTGTATGTGCATGTGTACGTTACACATTTAACATTCTGTCAGACATACAGTCGAACACTGTAGAGGTTTGTATATCCCTGGTAAAATGCCATGTTTTGTTGGTTTTCTAAGTGAAAAAAGTATACATCCTGTATGGAGAACAAACTCAACCTTTTTTGCAGATTTTCATGCATTTTCAAAACTGTATATGTCGCTGGTTGAACAAAGCTTTTAATCTCCATATTTAGACCCGATATGACAAGTCCCTTGTCCATTCCAAATAATTCAACTTCGAAGTCATTTTGAATTCTGTGCAAAAAAGCAGTTCTTTTTTATTGTACTCTCTGCTGGGAATCCACAACAAAGCACGTGTACAGGCGTATGGGCAGCTGTTCTCACTGCGTGAGCTGTTGATAATGTAGAGTCGTTACCAATTCTAAATGCTAATGCCAAAGTTAAGTTTGTTTTTCTGATCTGGCGCCTCTCTGCAGTCATGATGTTGAGGTAAATGTCAAGAATTCTGAACTGTGTGTAGAGAACTATTATATAGATCAAGTCAGATTTGTAGAACTTAATTTAAAGGCCAGTCAAAAGAATCTACTGAATTGTTTTCTGTTTATGCTTTACGGGGATAATGCAAAGATCCAGGATGTGAATTAAAAAGTAAACATGCCAGTAGAGCAGTATGGATTTGGTGTTTGTCTAACACCAGATCACAGTTCTTATGTAATGATCTGGATGGTGGTTTCATGACCTTTTGCTTTAAAAGATGAAATGCATCAGGTCATTGCTAAGTATGAATACATTTGAGACAGACTATTCTTCTGCCAGGTTACAGTGTGAGTGTACAGTTCTTTGATAAAAGCTCATTGAAGAAGCTGGGCAGTTTTACTGGTATGAATTAGAACTGCTTTTGACAGCGGTGCATGTCATGTCTACCTGTATTCTTGCTAGTTTTGGGTGGGTGGGTGGGTGGTTGTCCAAAAAGGACGTTTTTTTAGTTAGGAGCATACAAACAGCAATGCAAATGTTAAGTCTGCTATTTAGGAAATTTGAAAGGTTGTTTTCAATGTATTCCTGGTTTTTAATTTTTTGAAATGGGCAATATTTAAGAAGAATATCCTTGATTTTGAAACTTTTTGTTTGATACTGTAACTTTTGTAGCCCCCTCCTTTAGATGTTTCTCTGGAAGTGTGTTAATAGTTTCTTTACAGTGCAAACACTTTTGACAAAGGAGCAGGGGGAGGGGAGGTGATGCATTTTTCCATGTCAAAAGAAGTCTTCGGAAAGCCAGCAGATAGATTCAGTGTTGAGGTCAGTCTATGGGACACCTGTTTTCCAGGTGTTATAGACCATTCAAAGTGTTTCACTTTGCTAATGGGCTGAAAGACATTAAGGTGCTTCTGTGAAAGATTTTTTAAATTCCTTTTTTATGAAATTCTACTGAATTCTTAGCTTTCGTTTTGTTTTTGTATTGGAGGCTCTGCTTGCTCTTGTTGGGTTTTCTTTTTACTCAGTTAAGGAGCAGTCTAATGTCAGGGTTATTTATGGTAAGGTCTAAGGTATTGCCAGACCTCTGCTCATTGAGAGAGTATGACACAACTTTAAATAATATTTATTTTAAATTTAAACATCATGAACAATTACAGTGTTGAGTTGAATCAAGGCATTTATGTTATGTGATTAAAGTTCATGGTTTCGGTGAAAATAAAATAGTGTGTTACATTATTAGAATAAAATGCTAATATTTTGTCCATATTTTGCAGCTCAGATATGGATTCATCTGTACATGTTTAATGTTCATGAGTGACATCAAACCCCACTCATGACCCCCACATACCCCCATGTGTGTTTGTAGCGAGGGCAGTGAGGGGCCCTCACCCAGCTCAATGACGGCAAGAATGGCACTAATCTTAGCTAGTGCTGACACTTTCCATACTGGGGCTGCCAGTGCAGCAGCTGCCACCATTCTCTTGATGAGTGCATTAGAATTTTTTAAATTCACACACACACATGCACACTCAGATGTAATCTCATTGAGTGTTTTTGTGCCAGCTTGTCCCTTGATCATCTGTCACATAGTGTGTCCAGAAGATGCTGTTTGCTCTGAGAGGTGTGGTGTTTGCACTTGGCGATGGGTTTGCCTGCACCATGTTGCTTGAGCTGGACTTCAGCACCTCTGCAGGAAGTTGCAAACAAAAGTGCAACTTTTCCTGTCTCTTTATAGGAAACAATGTATTATTGTATGAAGCCAATGTTCATAAAACAGTGTTAACAAAACATTATGTGCCCAATGAAAATTCCCATTTCTGTGTAATTCATTTTCACGGCCAGTGCCATTGGTTAATTAGGTGGATTGTTTTGAATAGGGGTGGCTTTTCAGTCCGGCCTTGCTTGCACACACTTCATCATGGTAGTTGAGGTGGTTCTTGTGCAGTGACTGATAAAGCGCAAATGCACTATTATTACATTGATAACAGTAGCACTCTGGCATGTGCAGCATGGGTACATTGCCAAGTTTGTGTAAGCTGAACTTGTTTTATTTTTCATCTTTGTTTATTTCTCTCTCTCTCTCTCTCTCTCTCTCTCTCTCTCTCTCTCTCTCTCTCACGCTCACTTACACTCTCCCTCTCCCCCTCTCTCCCTGTATCTCTTTTTCTTTCCCCACCTCTCTATTTCTTTTTTTACTCTCTTTTTCTTCTACTCTTTCACACTAAGATGGGGTCATTCTGTTACTTCCATCCCTCCCCCCTTCAGAGTCTGTTTGAACTGTGGGGTTATTGTCATGGTGACTACAAGTCCTCTCTTAGATACTCATTGACTCAGTTGATTCTACTTGGAACCCATTTTGACTCAAGCTTTTTGTGTTAGTTTCAGATGCATAGCAGACACATTCTGTTGGCCCATTATGTATGAAACTGGCACAACCTTCTTAGCATGCAGTTTTTGGACTGTGCAGTGAAAAGGGAAAGGTGCTTCTCTCTCATGCATTTGGGGAATTGCCACTCAAGACACAGGAAGACTGGAAAATGGAAAGTGCATAATATACAAATGTATATCCTGATACATTTGAACAACATCAGCCACCATCAGGTTTATGACTTTACTCCGCCCTCCAAAACCAGGTGTAGATTTGCGTTAAGATCTCAAAAAGATGTGTTATTGAGTGAATTCTTTAACCGCAACAGCAGACAGCAGCAACGTGAAAGTTAAACCTCAAGCACAGTGCTGAAAAGAATATTTTCTCTTAGATTAACTCCAAACTCTCAGGAGAACATATGTGAAAAGATGCAGAAAATAAAATACCACGATATGTCAGAGCTTGTGTGCACTTTCAGTGTTATGTGAAATAAAATTTCTGTTGTTACAATTAAATTCTGCCTTCGAAGCCTTAGACTAACATCCATGGAAATTTTTGCCATTTATTAGCACCTCTTTCTCTTTGCCTTAAACTTGTAGACAGTTCTATTTCCATATGTTTTTGAGGGTCTCCGTCTTCTGAGAACACAGTGCGTGACGAGCTGAAGTCTTAAGGTGCTTACACATGACTAGCTTCACTTTCTCAGAAAGATTGCTTTGCCTTGGTTTTCCTATTAAAAGAAGGCCATGAGTTGCGTTCAAACAAGGCATCTTAATGCTCCACGCAAATAGGTTGAACTTTGACCTTTCCAAGCGTGACCAATGATTCTGCAATGAGACAAACAGGATTATGGGCTATGTGGTGCTGGCATGAAATTTAAAGATACAATCAAAGTCTTAATGGAGAAAAGAAATGGAGAAGCGGACACCGTGTGACACCACTTTTAAGTTGTACCCTTAACATCCAGAGTTTGCAACATGACCTGTGTTGTACAGGTGAACCGTCACAGCAATAGTCAGGGTAATACAAGTTCAGCAAAGTTTAGGTTCTGCCATTGCATTATAGCACATCAGCAATTACTTATCTAGAACACTTGCTGTGTAGCCAATGTTGAGCATTGTTTCAAAACCCCAATGCTAGAAAGATGCAAGCATCTTTAGTAAACTTGGCGTTAAATTCAGGAACATTATATGCACATATTGAGGACACATTAAGACATTAAGACACATTGTGATGTGGTTTGACGAGGGCATGTTACAGTTATGACATAACTACTTAATTGCTATAATATCAGATGACTGCATTTATTTAAGCTGTCAAAGATAATTTTCTATTTGTTACATTTTCATGTCTCGGTCAGACAGTGTTAACTGGTTGCATTATGAATTGGTTTGAGACAATCGAGAGACATTCACATCATTTACCTAACACATTCGATGCGCATAGTCATGGAATGAATAAAACAATTAAACATAAAGTGACAAACATCTGTATAATTTCAAGATTATAACACAAGATTATAATTTGAGGCATGTGTGTGACCGCAAATTTTGCACAATGCTGATTGTAGGTTATCAGCTTACAATTTATGTTAGCTAAATTAGACATGTAACTTCTGTGTATAGCTAAAGACACAACGCACGGACATCAAAAGTGTTGTGTTATATTTGGGCACAGTGTTTAAGTGATATTTTTCTCTAAACTGTTTAAAGAGCTCTCTTCCTTTGTGGTCATCACTTTCTTTGTGCTTATGACAGCAGATCAATCTACTGCACGGCCTGTAGGCTGCCGTGCACTTGGCTTGAATTATTACTGAGCTTATTTCTTACATCTAGAGGAAAAGGGATAGCACATTCAAGCCTATCTTTGGCTGTTCTCAGCCAGGGCAATCCTGCAACCCAATCCTTACAATAAAAGACTTGACACATGCCGCTCCTGCAGGGGAAGATTTGAGTGGACCTTCCTTGCCAGAGCCCAGTCATGATTCAGAGATGAAATGGCCTTCAGATATGTTTTCAATTTGAGAAGTCAGAGCTGGATGGTTATTGATATGTACTTCAAATATAAAGATGCCCAACACTACATTACCAACACTGAATAAATTGACTGCTATTGCAATTTGACATCTGTTTAATCTTTCATTCAAAATATATAATCCAGAAATAACAATTTTCCTTTCTGGACTCATTTTACCTGTCTGGTTAGCTGTCTGTGTAAAATTGCCATTTTAAGGGAAGAAAACAAAACATTCCACTCAAACAAGCTATGTCAGTTTTCTGAGAGCAGTGCTCAGGAAGCACAGGTTCATTAACTATAAGTGCAACATTAGACGTCATTAGACACTGTGATATCTCTATATTTGGAAAAAGTGTCAGCATTAAATTTTGGCAGTAAGGGTGAAGCTGCATGTGCATGGAAGTGTGTGTGGCATTTGTTTTCTATGGAGGAGATCACAGGAGATCAGGAGTCTTTTGGACCAGTCTTTTGAGAGTGTGTGTGAGAGCCAGCGATCTGTGACCACACAGGCCATAGTGGTCAATGATACAACAGCCGGGCCTCCAGGCCTTAAAGGAATAGCTCAACCATACATGCTAACATTGAATGATGAATGGAAGAATAAATGGCCAACAGATAGCAAGATGTCATTAGCATTTTTCGAATTATCTGTAACCGGATTCCATTCATTGTTAGCCACAGTGGAATTCAGAATTGAGCTATTCCTTTAAACCTGTCCATCTACATAAAACCTCAGCGGCAGTTGTGCAACAAGTTGCACAAGCTCTGCATAAGTTAAACAGCTTGCTAGTAATGCTTTACTGTATCAAAATGATAAACAATGTGACTGTTACATTAAGCTCATGAGTTTTTAAATATTTCTATCACTAATCAGCTTTCTATAATTTCATTAACATCAGTTTTGTCTCTCTGAATGCAAAATGCTGTTTAGAACCATATGATTAAAATGAGAAATGGTTTACTGATAGATTTGGTCTCTTCTTCAAAGTCGCCCACCCATATATCTCTGTTTGCGTTAGAGCTCCAAGTGTATCAATGTCAATGTCATTAGATCTCTCTCTCTCTCTCTCTCTCTCTCTCTCTCTCTCTCTCTCTCTCTCTCACACACACACACACACACACACACACACACACACACACACACACACACACACACACACACACACACACACACAAACTCTTACTCTCACCCTCCTCTCTCAGTGGAGGCAGGGCAGTGTCTGGTTGCAGTCATTGTTCACCCTGGTTACTGATAAACAGGCAGCTTAGTTACCAGCCCCTAGATGATTGGGTCTTTGAAAAGGGGGGTTACCGAGGGAACGCAGGAACTTGTGTAAATTTGAAAAAGGGAGCCAAGCAGATCACGAGGGGGTGTGGAAGCATTTTTACAGCCATCACAAATGCACAGACAGAGATAGCTCGAACCCCTGGCTAGCTCTTTCTCTGTTACTAAGCAGTCAAACTCACCCCCAGAAGATTCCTGCTATTAACTTCAAGTGTGACCTGGACCAAGCCGTGATTGATTCAGAGGATTCTGGGGAAACACTGATACACGTATTTTCAGGGACATCAATACAGTATTTTTTTAATTTGAAATTGTCACACGCTTAGAAGTTTCATCCACGTCTTAAGATCCTTGAGGGCTTAAAGGACATTATGGCCCATGAGCATTTATTACAAAGCAAGATCTAACACCTGATTGGCTGAGCACTAGTTGTCCAAAAAATAATCAGTGTAAACTAACGTGACTGCGCACATTAATTGAATTCTATAATAATCCCGCATAGAAGTATTTTTCTGATCATTTATTTATTATTGATAATGTTTGTTTAAATAATTGTTCAATCTTTTCATTTGCCCAACCTGCCAAGCTCTAATAAGAGTATTGTTATTGTAGATATTTCTAAAAAGACATAAACTGACATATTTATCTATCATTTACTCTACAATGGTTCACGTGTAAAATGACTCTAACATAATGTCCTGCATTCCTCGAGCAACGTTTGCTGTCACTTTGAATGTGAAAGTAAATGAATTGTGAACAAATGAGCACCTTTCAAAGTGCAGCCACGATCACAGTTTTCATACCTGATTAGTCACAGAGAAACTCAACGCCTTCTTTCTCTGTACTTTCTTATTTTACCTCTTTCTTTTATGCCTGCAGCTTTTCCTCAAGGAACCACAGCAAGAACAAACTGCTAATAATTTTTGCCTGCTTAAAACTGTCAGGCAATGTGAAAGGCCAGTAATTAAACCAGTGCAGCACTTTTGCTGATTTATATTTCACTTCCTCATGTTCTTGATGATGTACCACCCACACAGACTTTACAAAGTAATCACTGGGATGTGTAGTTATATTGTAAATCAAGGTATGCTAGTTAGCATCTTTTGGTGTGTGTGTGTGTGTGTGTGTGTGTGTGTGTGTGTGTGTGTGAGTGTAACAATGTTCCATCCCCCTGGCATCCAGATGCCTCTGAGGATAGGTATCCAAGCTGTTGACTGGGATTTGGCCTGCTGGAATGGCAATGAGGTTGTAAAGCTGCATCAGACACACCTGGAGCTCTTCTCAGTGTATTTGATGTTTTAATTGAGTTTTGGCTCAAACCCACAATCCCACTCTCTCTTTCCCTCTCTCTCTCTTCCTCTTGCTCTCTCTCTCTTGGATGGATCCTCACTCCTGTGGAGAGGTATAAACTCTAAAATGTCCCCACATTAGAGGAGATCCACTTTCTGTTCCCCCTCTCCGTTTTACTGCCCCACTGAGAACAGAACAAAGACGCCCAGGCTGGGGCTTTTCGGCAGGCATAGAGAGGGTGGATTAGGCTCAGAAGAGGCTACGCGGGGCCAACCAGGTGCTTCTTATTCCCCCATTGGATGAGTACCGGGTAGAACTTGGGAACTCATGGCTCCATGAACATGTGCTTTTTGTTCCAGCGTCTTTATTGGGCCGGACGGATGCATTTTTATAGTTTGGAGGCTCTTGTTAATTAAGCTGAATGGGGGCATGTTACAGGCTTTATAGCCAGTCTCAGGAAGATGTTTTGTAATTTTAGCAATTAGATGAGAGGAAAGTATGTGTTTGCTGGGAAAGGGAACAGAATTTATCGTTCTCCTCAAAAAGTAGAGATTTCAGTCAATTTATTACTAGAATAACTTCCGAATGCAATATTACTATCAGCAGTCTATTAACTATGTTTAACTGGTTTTGAAGAAACAGTATTTTTAATTGTGTCTTTAGTTTTACAAGCACTTAGTTTGTGTTTCTGTAACATTTTGACACTTGGAAAATCACCAGTGAGTTATGTAAGCATTTGTAAAGCTCGATTAAACGACACAGTAAAAAAAAAGAATAATGCTAACTGAGGCCTATAGTTCTGTCCTCCATTACAGCTGTAGTTGCACTTAAAAAAACAAAAAAAAAAGGTTTAGTGCTGCAGGGTGACTTAAGTAGTCATTTTGGTCATTGGTTTTAGGCAGAGGTGGCTCTTTTTTACAGAGTGGTGGGCCATCACTGGTTGCTGTTTCATAGAGAAATAACACTGAATGGCTGAGTGGAGGTGAATTATTTCAGCTCACCAGGAGATGCTTTGAAGTGAGAGTGACTGAAAGAAAAGGGGGCACAGAGAACCCCACCCTCACTCTGGCTTTGTGTGTGTGTGTGTGTGTGTCTTTGTGTGTGTGTATGCGCTTCATAAGGTGTTAGGCCCCACTTTGCACATGCTGATGGTGATGGTGGAGTTGATCAGCAAAAAAATAAATAAAAGTTCTCAGGATTCCTCTTTTAAACCCTGAGCCAGCTCAGCCCTGCCCTGCTTTGACTAGTGTTATTAAAGTAGCCTTTGCTATGAGAAGCTCAATGATACATAGTGAATCTAAACACAAAATAATTCAAGTGATTTGGTTCTGAAAAACTAGCAACTAACTGTTTCTTAATGAACTAATCATCTGATTGCAATTGTTTAAACTGACTTTTGTACAGTTCCTTTCCCTCTAGATGTAACACGTCCGGTAAAAACATTACATAAATGCTGTAAGAAAGGCTACACATGCATGATTGATCTAAAATGAACATTTTATGCAGTTTTTATGTTTCGTTTTACTGTAAGTAACAGTAGCTTCTGTCACTCAGCCATAATGTTCAGCACTAACCTTCTTACCTTCTTCTGCAGCCGGAAGGGGAGTACTGGATGAGAGGAATTCCATTCAGTTTATTGTCTTCCCTCCCTTCTTTAGTCTTTTGTAAATGATACTTTGTAAGAGATGATGTAACTCATCAGGCCTTCAGCTTTCCTGAATAATAGAGACTTTTGCTAAAAACATCCTCAGAGACAAATACATTTTTTTCTTTTTCAGATGGATTACTGTCATGGTGCACACAAATATTAGAACTGTGGAATGCTGTAAGATGTCTGTAGTGCAGTTGAAGTCAGGCTGTGTTGGCACATGCTGTGTCTTACCTGTGTGGGAATGAGTTGCTTCACTATAAAGGCACATAAATTTGGCTCAGACGCAGGGCGTGGTGTACAGTGACAGGAGAAATCGTTTCGTAGTTACAGCCATTTACAAACGTCAGCCATTTGAAGTGTTTAATGATTTACAGCATAAAAAGTTCCTTCTAATAAGCAGGATATCAGTTACAGGAGTGTTCTGGGCAGTGGTAAAAGTGAGAGCTACCAGACTGGTTTTTTTACAGTGCTTTGTCTAAAATGCTCTGAGCTTCATTGTCAGTGTGAGGTGGAGTGTTAAAAAGGGCTAAGTGGGTCGGCATAGATAGACCACCAACCTGCCCATACCTGACTTGCAACTACTCTTCTAACTGTGACAAAATGATGAATATGTAAAGGCAATGCTCCTGCTGTTGCTACTACTACTACAAATACAACCAATGATGACAATAACGACTGTAATTTGTATGTCATTTGACCAGGAGTGTTTGTACTTTTTATTACACTTTTTATTGCGACTTTTTTTTAAAGTAGTTATCAAGCAGTTTTCTTCAGAATATAAATAATGTACCCATTCAAAAAGCTGCATACTGTTTTATGATTTCATACACACACTCACACAAACACACACCACACACATTTTTAGGAGTCAGCCTCCTGCTGTGCTCCTTCTGCTCCTCAACACCTGGTTACCACCAGTTTCTCCTGCTTCAGGGAGGGGGGTAAAACAAAAGAGCATGTTGATGCCCTGGGAGAGAGAGCCAGGAGGCTGTCAGTGTTGAAGAGCGAGCTGCAGACAGACACTCTGACACACTGACACACTCTGACACACTTCAGCTCCTGGCAGCTGCGCTCACTTCCAATCGGCCCCACTAACAGGTGGAGGCATTTCTGCAGAATCATGTGGGGACTGAGATAAGGTTATTAATGAGGCCCATGGCCCAGTACTGTCAGCAGAGAGAGAGATGGTTGTGAAATGAATTACTATAAGATGACACTACGTGGGCTGCTGTCATTGCAGGCTGAAATGGTCTCCAGAGGAAAACAGATGTTGGCTATGTGGGAGGTCTGCTAAATATAAACCATCTGAGCGAATGGCTTAACTAGTCCTTTATAATCAAACTTATCATAATAGCTTCTTGATGTGGATGAAAAAAACTTTTGTAATTATGTAAACCATTCTTGTATTGCACACTTTTGGAACTCCTAAAAGCTTTAAATATGGTTGGCAAACTCCTGTTTAGTCTACTGATAGTTTGAAAGTTAGTCCACTTACTGTCACGTAACCAAGTAACATTAGTATAGTTAAAAATTCAAGGTCATCTGTCTGCCTAGATTCAATGTACTGTAGCTTCATTTACTCATTTCAATATACCGATATTTAGATACGTAAACAGTGCTTTGTGATAATGCCAATGTAACCACATGTTAAAAAGACTTAATTGAATCTGTAATTTCCCTAAATATTCATAGAAATGCCTGGAAATCAGATTAGCGTGTTTAAACAAAGCCTATGGCAGCATTACTCATCTTCATTCAGATCAGTTTATGTGGCTGAGTTAGAGAGAGTACTGATTTTGATCTGTTCATCTTAGTCATTTTTTTTATCTCTGATTCACTGAGTGCTGAGTGCTGTCTCATGCAAGGTGATTGTACCCAGCGGACGTGGCTTCTGTTACAGGTTTGACAGATGTGCATGTATTGTTTGCATATTTTCTTCACTGTTTTGATTTGGTATGGTGCTTCGAGAGGCTTTGTTGTGTCGATGTTGGAGTTTATCGCCCAGAGGTATCTCTTTTTCACTGCATGCCTTTGTCCTGTATCACTTCCTAACTGCTCTTTTCACATGCAGACATAAATATGGTTTGCAAGCATGAATGATTCTGAAGCTCCATAATTTTATACAGTCTTAAATTCTAAAGTGTTAGAAAGGGTCTTTTGAAGCAATGCCATGGAAGAAGCACTTTGGAGATGAATGGTGCATTAATGAATCATTTGTGTAAATGAGGTGTGAGAGTGAAGAACCTTTTTTTTTTTTCTTAGAGCTGTACTTTCAGGCCAAAAGCTTTGTAGCACACTCTGTTATTTAATGTAAATGCAAATCAAGCTGTACATTATTGAAGGTGAAATTAAAGGAGTAAATATATATCCTAGAAGATGCCTATGGTTTTGTGCTCAGGTTTGTTGCTGTAATGAGTTGTGTCTGCTCAGTAGAGGCATATTGTTCTCTGGTCTGAAAAATGAATCAGGAAGATTCACGCCTTCTTTACTTGAGTCTGGAAAATGCATTTCAGCAGTTTATGTGGTCAGGAGGCATTTCTCAGAGGACCATAATTGTTTTTTAACCTTAATTCTCTTCTGCATGGTGGTGGGCGCAGGCACCAAGCCAAAGTCCACCCAACAAGCAGTTCTATGGGTCAGTTATTAACTGTGTGGGTTACTGCCTACTTGGTCACTGCCTACTTTGTTAAAAAAGTGCTGGAATGAGTGTCCATTCCTTCCAACATGTTGCCTTGAGTGTTGGACAATATGGATGGAACTTCTGATATGTTTTCTTTGAATTATTATGTATTGAAATTGGAATAGTATGTTGATGTTGATATATGTTATATGTTTGTCTGCAGATGACGTTACATAAACAATCACAAAATGAGTAAATCTAACTACACCTACCAGAATTAGAATAATAGAGAAAAATAGTTTTGGTTTTTAAAGTAAGAAATTTGCCCATAGTGCTCAGGGTACCAAAAAATACTTGTCAAATCTGTACGTCTGTCCTTTGTCTCTGCTAAAAAATATTAGAGATTTGGACCAGCACATGGACCATTCCACAGCCATTCACAAAGTTTACAACGTTTTGTGTTTTTCTTTGGTGATAACATACGGCCTTTCACATTAAAACATACCCAAGTTGCAAAAGGCATGAAAGGTTTACAACTGAATCATCACCTTTCATGGTATTCAGTAAGTGAATTTTAGCTGCAGAAATCAATTCTGTTCTGTTCTGATTTGTTACACTCTTATGAGTGTAAAGAAACGTGAAAAATGATATGAAGTTTGGAAAAAGAATGTGTCATAAATAATTGGCCCCCTTTCCTTTCCCAGATAAGCATCACATGAGCGTGTGCACAGAGAAAACGACATTTATACTTAACTCTTCAGAGTGGTAGTGTAGAGAACCTTAGCAAAGAGGAATCTATGAGCAAGACTCGGGCTTTTTTATCTTGGTTTAGCATCTTCTGTCCCTTGGAACAGCTCAGTGAGCACAGCTATCAGCAAGATGGCTGACAATAGCTCAGGGAAAGAGGGAGTAACTGCAGTCCACCTCGAGGTAATCAAACTGTTAGTGCCTTTAACTGGACCTATTACGCTTTGTCTGATTTTTTAACAGTACCTCTTTTCTTTCCTGGCATTGCTAAAAAGTGAGCCAGACGTTCAGGCATGGTCAGCTTCTGGCTTCAGATGAACAAGAACAGGATGGATAAGACTGAATGTGTTTACTGCAATTAATTGCAGTAACACAGAACCCTGTGAGGAACATATTAAACTGAATATTTTCAGTGGACAGACAAGGAGCAGAGATGATTTGAAATTAGCTTGTGTCTGATGTCCATGCTAGTCCGCATAAAAGACCTATAAACCAATACAAAATTGCCCACCATTGCTCATATTGTGTATTTAAACAAGGCATCTCTTACACATTCAACAAAACACAAACCGGGCCAAATGGTTTTAGTTGCAGTTCAGTTTTTATTTGCTTAAATACAGAAAGAACCATCATGAAAACAATTAACACTGTAATTGTCATTTCATGCCACTCCAAATCAACTAATTAGGCTTATTGTGTAGCTGAAAGAATAATGTCTAGAATTAAACTAAGCTTATAATTTTCTTTAATTTCAGTTTACATTTTTTTGCTCTAACTGGTCATGTATCTTCACCTCAAAGAAAGATCACTAAAGCTGCAGAAGGGATTGTCCTTGTGGGCCATTGGGTTCTGTTGCTATCAGTCTTTTGTAATTGAATTAATGAACAAAGTCAAATAAGGTTTTGGTCCCTTGGTCCCTGAGGGTTCGACTGAGCATTGGAAAGGGCAATACAAGTGAACTAATTGACTTTAAATTGGCACAATGTTGTCTCTGCTTTCCACCCCATCACCTCTACAGGGTCAATGAGTGCTTTTGTGGGAGAGCCGGATAATCCTGGCTCACCAAGTTCTATCGTACTTGCCTGTGATGGGAAAAGGAAGAGGGAGAGAACCCTGACCCTGAACTTGGCTTTGCTGTATGATGGAGGGCTTGCTCCTTGCAGCTTTGTGCCATTGCAGTTACTCACTGTCCATGCCCTGCACTCATCCTACTTATCCTGACCTCCTAATAAGGAAAGAGTGCACAGTCAGCTTTAAATGCTCTCTCACAACTCAAGTGCCCTCTCTAGGACCGAGGCCTATTCATGTTCTCTAGAGGCATCTGCTCATCGTCAACCTCTGACACAATCACTGTCTCTCGTTTTTCTTTCTCTCTCTTGCTTTCTCATACTCACTCTCATGCTGTAGCTGGTCAAGGCTTTGATATATGTGGACAGAGACAGTAATACCTGAGACAAGATCTATGTGGGAGATGAGTAGGACTCACTGAGTGATTTCAGATACAGAGTTGCTAGTGTGTGTGTGTGTGTGTGTGTGTGTGTGTGTGTGTGTGTGTGTGTGTGGTTAGAGAGAGAAAGGGCCATAGATAATTAATACTGATAAACTATATGATCACAGTGGTATATAATAGATATATTATATATTATATCTTCTTCTTCTTCTTCTTCTTTCAGCTGCTCTCATTAGGTGTCGTCACAGCAGATCAACCATCTCCATTTCTTCCTGTCCTCTGCATATTCCTCCTTCAAACCAACTGCCTACATGTTCTCTGTTCTCTCTCACAACATCCGTAAAGCTCCTCTTTGTTTTTCCTCTATTCATCTTTCCTGGCAGCTCCATCCTCAAAATCCTTCTCCCAATATAGTCCTAATCTCTCCTCTGTACATGTTCAAACCAACACAGTCTTGCTCCTCTAACTTTGTCTCCAAAACATCCCACCTGAGCTGTCCTTCTAATATACTCATTTCTAATCCTGTCCATCCTCGTTACACACAACACTAATCTCAGCATCCTTAACTCTGACACCTCCAGCTCTTCTTGCTGTCTTTTCTTCAGCGCTGCTGTCTCTAACCCATATAGCATAGCTGGTCTCACTACAGTCCTGTAAATCTTTCCCTTCACTCTTGCTGGTACCCGTCTTTCACAGGGTAGAAATTTCTCCACCTTTTTCATCTCTATTCCCTGCATCCTAACCAGTCCACTTTCCTCCCTTTTGATGGGGCAGTGGTGGTCTAGTGGTTTGCGAGAAGTAGGTGTACCGAGGTACCCTTGAGCAAGGTATTGTCCCCTTCACTGCTCCCCAGGCACTTTAAATAGCTGCACCCTGAGGTTGCATTTAGTTGTGTTTCACTGTGTTTCATAATAACAAGTAATCACTTTCAATTTCATTCATACCCATGTGTGATGTAATCCCACCTCTACTTTAAATACATCCATCACACCTACTGCAGGCCTCACCACTGACACACTGCCCTCATTCATATTCTGTTCTATGTTCTTATATGAAACCACAATTCCTCTCTAGGCATCCTGTCATATGCTTTCTCCAATTCTACAAAGGCACAATGTAATTTCTTCTGATCTTCTTTACTTTCTCAGCGCAAACATTGCATTTGTAGTGCTCTTTCTCTACATAAAACTGTACTGCTGCTTACTGATCATCACTTCTTTTTTTTAACCTAGCTTCCACTGGGGCAGCGATGGCCTAATAGTTAGGGACTAGGTCCCAGAATTGTTATGTCAGAGTTGTTGCCCTGAGGTACCCTTGAGCAAGGCACCATCCAAGAATCTTCATTTCACTGTGGTTCACTGTATGTTGTCTTGTGCATTCACAATGACAAGTTTCTTTAAATTTTTTACATGTTTGTGAATATGTTTTCATTTCTATCCTTAATTGCCCTGATCTGCTGCACAGCTTTCCCAGCTGTCTCTCTATCTGACTAATCGGTATCTGTCCTTTTACTGTCCTTACTGTCCACCCTCTCATATAATTCACCATACACCTTATCTTTAGACTTTGCCACTGCTTTCTTCTCCCTGTGCTTCATGTCCTTGTACTCCTGTCTACTTTCTATACCTCGCTGACTATCCCATTTCTTCTCTGCTTGCTTCTTCTTCTGTATACACTCCTGGACTTCTGGGTTCCACCACCAGGTTTCCTGATCCTCCTTCTTTTTTCCAGATGTCACACCACTTAATGTCTAGCTGTCTCCCATACCACTTTGACAGTATTTGTGCAGCAATCTGGTAACTCTACAACACCTCCCAGTGCAACTCTTGCCTTAATTCAACCTCGTAGTCTTCCTACTTCAGCTTCCACCATTTGATCATTGATTCTGCTATCTGAACTTTCCATCTCTTCTTGACCTCCAAGATCATCCCCTCCAAGGATCATCGTCTTATGCTATTTAGCTACACTCTCCCCTGTCACTACTTTGCAGTCTCCAGTCTCCTTCAGACAGAACCTCCTGCAAAGGATATAATCCATCCATCATCCATCATCCATCAATAATCCATCCATAGTCCATCTTCTTCATCATCCTCTACTCATGTGTCACCTTGTGCTCCCCCCTATTCTTAAAATAATTATTACTACAGCCATTTACATCCTTTAAGCAAAAACCTACAACCTTCTGACCTTCTGCATTTCTCTCCTTGACACCATACCTACCCATCACCTCCTCATCAACTCTCTGCCTTTCACCAACATGTCCATTAAAGTCTGCACCACTCACCACGCTCTCTCCTCTGGGTACCCTCTCTATCACTTCATCTAGCTCACTCCAGAATTCTTCTTTCTCCTTCATCTTACAACCAACTTGTGGGGTATAAACACTAACATTCATAATCACACCTTCAACTTCCAGCTTCATATTCATCACTCTATTTGACACCCTCTTCACCTCCAAAACACTCTTCATGTACTCTTCCTTCAGGATAACACCTACACTGTTCCTCCTTCCATTCACACCATGGTAAAACAATTTAAATCTTGCCCCAATACACTTAGCCTTACTACCCTTCCATCTTGTCACTTGCACACACAAAATATCAACCTTCCTTCTCTCCATCATATCAGCTAATTCTCTACCTTTACCGGTCTTGCTGCCAATATTCAAAGTTCCTACCCTCACGTCCACTCCTCTACACTTCCTTCTCTCCTCCTGCCTCCAGACATGCCTTCCTCCTCCTCCTCCTCTTCTTCTCCTTTGGACAAAAGTAGCCCAATTTCCATCAGCACCCTATAGGCTAACAGCACTGGTAGCAGTCATTGTTAACCCGGGCCTCAACCGATCCGGTAGATCCTGGAAGTCTGTTTTGTTGTCCGCATATTTGATTTGGCTAAAGTTTTTCACCCGCTGCCCTTCCTGACGCAACCCTCCCCATTTATCCGGGCTTGGGTCTGGCACGAAGAAATACACTGCCTTGTGCATCCCTAGTGGCTAGGTTAATGGGAGTACTATTTGCAATGTGTTAAAAAAACACATATGAATTGGTGTTGTGGAAATATTAAATATTTGTTTGTATTATTTAACCTACAATAATTTTTATTTGTTGTGTAACTTTCACAGTTATTGTTCGTTAATAAACTACTTTTGCAGTCTTATGTAATGTCACAATTGCAAAGCCCAAAATATTTATCTATATTATTTATTGGTATTAGCAAGCAATGCATTGTGTATGCCTACTGACAGTTAACAAGTTAGAGATTTCAAAGAAGAGAAGAAGAAAGAGTGAACAAGACATATGAGAGGTAGTTATAGAGAAAATCATAGGGGAAGGGAGGGAAGGAGGAGTGAAAAGTCATTCTTTTACCCCATCTGTGCTGTTTTCTGGGTTGGAGGAGGTGCTGATGATGTCAGTGAGGTGTAATCGCATTCTGTCCATTCATTAAGTGCTGGAGTCCATCTGGACCACTCCAGCACCCAGTTCCTCTGTTGCTCTATTAAGAAGGGTGTATTTGTGGGCCAATAAGGTTACTCCTTATTGTTTTATCTCTTTCTGTCTGTTTCTCCATGTTTACTTCACATAGCTGAGGTTGATCATTGACAGAATTGTTTGTTTCTATTTAAGGTCACCAGCTCTGGGCAAAGTTTCCATAAGAGAATGTGTGAAGTGCATTTTGATGCCACGTTTCTATAGCGATGGGATATCCTGCCCTACCCTTCCTGCACAAAAGTCTGGGCTGGTTTTGAATTTAGTCTTGCTAGTTGAAAACCTGTTAATGATTCAAGCAGTAGCTCAATGTACATTAATGTCATTGTCATCTTAGAAATAATGTACAGCTGGACATGGAAGCCATAAAAGAGTATCAATGCAGCCATTCATTTTTAATAATTTATGGGATATGAGAGTCCATGCATTAAATGATTTTATGGGATGGAGTTCCTGAAAGTGTGTGTGTGTGTGTGTGTGTGTGTGTGTGTGTGTGTGTGTGTGTATGTGTCTACACAGCAATCACAGTGTTTTCTAGCCACCTGTGCATTAGCCTGAATATCATTGCTATTTATCAAGTTACTGTCCCAGTGAATTCAGACTATACTAATGCTCTGGACCCATTTAATGTTTTTTTTTTCAGCTGTTTATGCAGCTTGTTGACTATTTTAATATCAGGTTATACCCTGTATATCTTTATGAGAAATCCCTGCAGGACAGAGAATGAAATGAGAGATCAGAGGGTAATTTCCCTGGCCCGGCCGTTCAGGATGTCTCTGAGCGTGTCTGCTGGCGCTGATATGGGACACCAGTCGGTTATTGGCACAAAGAGCGAGGAATCTCTCATCACGTTGGACTGCAAACTACAGGACTAGAGGGATATTTCACAAAGATTACTCAGTCAGCCAGAAAACCTGAGCCAAAATTCAAGCCTGTCAAATTGGAGGACAGGTAAAGAACAATTGGACAGGGGAGAGAGAAAATCTTTCATGCTCCAACCAAAGTTATTCAGAAAACTACATAAAAAAATACAGTATGTCAGCAGGGACCTTAGAAATTAGAACATTATAAATACTGATATCAGGTCATGTATAATGAAAGAAAGAGAGAGAACTTACAGAAAAATACAGAATTAAAATATTAATATTTGCAGCATTAAAGGTATGGAAATAAACTTAAAACATAAGAAGATGGGTCAACAACACAGTACGTGCTGTAAGGTGAAAAATGTGAAACATTGTTTGTTTGTTTCAGCAGCATTGTCTGAAAAGGGAAGTAATGAGATTAACAAGAATGAGACAAAAACCCTTCTTTGAGAAATAACTGTGATTATGTATGTAAATGTAAATGTAAATGTGACGGAGAGATAGAGAAAGAGAGAAGAAGATCTCACCTTTTGTATTTACCTCACCTGGATGAAACAGGTCAGTTTAGGGTGTAAAATAGGAGGGGCAAGTCAATGTGCTGCTGAAATTCTATTGGCTGGAAGGAACGTTCCTTTGATCCTGTTGTGTTTCAAATATTTGAATCTCAGTCGAGGGATTGGCTGCTTGGGCAGTGAGAGCTGACTGTGGCTCTTTGGGGCTCCCTTGAATCTTTAGCACCCTTTACTTCTCTAGACCTGTTCATCTTCTTGTCTAACTAATCTAGTTTAAAGTGCTATGACAGGACAGTTTTCTGCACAGACGGAGATCGACAACATTAACAAGAAAGAGTTTTCGGCAGAATCCCAGTTTAAAAGCGTGCTGACTTCACTTTAGTTTTTGAGGCTTTTTAATGTCTTGTTTGAGATTCTGTTTGTAATGATCCATCTCCTTGTTGACTCTCAGTTTCTCTTTCACCTTCTACTCCAAGCATATTTGTCCTCTAAATTTAAATGTCAGCATTGATCAGTAAAGTGGCAATTATATTTTTTCCTCAAAAGCTGTATTCCGAAGCTAAAAATAAGAATTATTTTTAAAACACGTTAACAAAATGAACAAATAAACTGAAGTGGGTATTTACATTTAAATACACCCCAGTCTATTTATTTAAACTATGAACAAGGTCTAGTATATATTATTCAGTTCAATTCAGATCAATGCAGTTAAAAGTCAGTTCCAGTTATAACAAAAATACCAGTTAAAATGAAGAGCCTCTGTTTGGTTTTTAGGTTTGAAAATCTTATAATAAAATATTCTAACCCATCATCTTGATCAATATTAGACCAAAAACTACGGATGTAAATTTTTCTTGCTGATCAAGCTTAGAATTTTTATTATATGATTTTCAAACCTAAAAACTAAGCAGAGGCTGTTCATTCATCCTTATTGGTTAACATTTAGAATTTTGGATTCAAAAGACCCAATCACAAGCAGCCTTCCATTTCCATACATGCTGTTTTTCAGGCTGACTAATTCAAGCAGCTCCTGTCAGTCACTTTGACAGCTGCAACCAGGCTAAGGTTTCCAAGCCTGTTAGTATGGAGCTGTTATACACTAAAGCAAATAAAGCGCAGTGTGATCTTGTCACTTGACTCGACAGCATATAGTTGGCTTATCAGCCCTGTTCTTACGCACACTAAACATTACTGCGGCTATAACACACACAGGAACACACGTCATTGTAACACATATGACATTGTCATTGTCATCTTAGAAATAATGTACAGCTGGACATGGACGCTGTAAAAGTGTATTCATACAGCCATGCATTTATATTAATTCATGGGACATGACAGCTCATGCATTAAATAATTTTATGGGGTGGAGTTCATGAAAGTGTGTGTGTGTGTGTGTGCATATATTGCAGCACTCATTTATCATCCTCTGATTAAGATAACACTGATTATTTGTTGTTGTTACTTTGATAAAATTGCTTTATCTGGATTTACAGTATTATTTTGAATAAATGTTTGGGATTTTTTCAAGATTGATCGTTCCTTATGCACTTTTAGGGACTTCTGATGCTGTATTATGCAGGAATATAGACAATGCTGTAGGGTTCACAAGCTTTAAGCATTACTGTATGTGGTCATATTTATCATACAGAGACTTTTTATGGTCATGATTATGACATTTATATAGTCATAGTGGTTAAGGTTAAACCTCACTGCGGCTCTCTTGATTAGACTTTCATACTCCATTTCTTGGTTTAAATAAAGCAGGATTCACATGGTGATAATGTTCTACATAAGAAGTATTCAGAAAAGAGATTCTTGTATGGGAAATGGATGTTTTAGCTCTTGCCTACCCCGTAGTGAATATATTTTTCATTCTTTCAGATAGGCAGAAGGTATGCAGAGAAGAATTTGAACAATGCTGCTAACACTGAAAATGCTTGGTTGTCTGCAAGTATATTACACCTTTACAGGGCAACGTAAAGCTTTTTTTGATGAATCATCAGCAGTTTTGATGGATTACTCAGTTACTTTTATGAGTTTGTGATGTGATGGTGATGTGTCTAGCGCTTGATGCTTTTTTTCAGAGCCACTGATGTATTCTCTCTTACCGAAGGATCATCGTGTTCACACGTTGGCAGCTCCTTAGCTAAGAAAGCTTAGATGGTGGCAATTTTTTTCATGTTAGGGCAGCAGTGGCCTAATGGTCAGGGGCTAGGCCCTAGGATCAGAAGGTCGTGGACTCAAATCCCAAATCAGCTGGTAGTCCTGAGGTACCCTTCAGCAAGGTAACATCTCCATCACTGCTCCCTGGAAACTTTAAATAGAGGAAGCATTTCTTTGTGTTTACCTGTGTGCTGTGCTGTGTTTCACAATGACAAATAGTCACTTTCACTTCACTTTAACATGTCACAACAGCAGAATAATGGCCATTGATCTATACACAGTAGCTGAGGCTAAATGAGCTGGAGCATCACTGTGTAATTCCAAAATGTGCCACACTTTTTTATTTATACACAGATATTAGAGTATACCTGTTGCACATGCATGAATTAAACATTTTAAAAGCCTATTCGTCTGTGCTGTAAATTATTTTTGTGCAGTATCTCAGTTCATGCATAGTAAGGAATTAGGACAGCAGTGTCAGGTGCTACAGCTAAAGGGTTCATACAGACTGTTAAACAGTGAGTTAGAAGAGGCAACAGCCTGTATGTCAGAATGAAGCAGAATGAAGCTGAGCAATGCTTTCAGCAGCAGAAGGAGGCTGGCTAGGGCTGAAGCGTGTTGCCAACAGATATTTTCATTACTGTTCACTTTTGCTGTTGCAACTCATAGTTTTGTTGTGTGTGTGTGTGTGTGTGTGAGGTGGGGGAAGAAATTCAGCTGCCTATCTGCAGCAGCATGTGGAATAACAGAACAATAGTTGTACAGCATGGCAGGTGTGTGGTGCAGCAGTGACGGACTGTAACTGACACTGTCTCTTTCACCCCTGTTTTACCTCTCACCTCCAGTGAGACTAGTCCACGCTTCACATTGCTGCACTTCACACTCACACCTGCTGCCGCTCTTCATTCTGAAAATAGGGCTAGAGGAAGGTGCTGTGTTTGGACCCCACACAGCCATTGTAATGCCTAATCTAATTCTCTTAAATAGCCACTCATAGATAGAGGTGTTTGATACTGATCTAACAAGCCATTATTTGCTGATTAGCCACAAAGCTCACACATAAGAGCTCTGTCAGTCAAAAGTGCCGAGACAATAGGCTTTGAAAAGAATGACCTTCTTCAGTGTTTTCACCACTTCCAGCTCTAAAGTGGTAAAAAGATTTTCTGACGTAAGACTTTAACATTAAAAACAAGAGCCAAAGGATCAGCAAGATATCTCAGAATGTTGATTGCAAATTCTAAATGTTTTTTTTTACATTTTTTATTATTACTTATGTCTTTTTGAAATCTTACCTCAATGAATTACTCACTGCTACCAGTCTGGATTGACGAGGATTCCTTTTACTGGCAGTTTTTCCTTTTGCCTTTCTTCACCTTCTGTCCCATTTACAGCTACGAGATCATTTAGAACTGCATAACTCTGAAACCTAACTCCACAACTCCAAAACAGTGTGTGAAATGTTTTGAGAAGCTGTATTGTTTTGCCAAGGGTATTAATTAGACATACCACCTGTTCCACAGTTGTTCCTTTTAGGTCAACGATGTAAAGTCTTCAGTTAAATGTAAATAATATCTGTAGCTTCTCACCAGGAATGTGAGTTAAATGTTTTGCTGTGACATGTAAGATTCATGCAGTTAGAGGAAAACAGTGTGAAGTCGGATTAGAAGCAGACCTCCCGGTTAATGCACCTGGCTAATGCAGTTCCACAGTGTGATGTTGCATCAAAAATCCAGTAAGGCCCATAAGCCTCTGCAGAGCAGGAATTCTGGCAAAGCATCAGGACAAAATCTAGCATGCTGTTCCAAGTCTTGTTGTTGTAAGGTGTAAACCAGGAATGCAGCATGGAGATGTGCTTAAATATTTTTCCACAGTCTGGATGTAAACAGAGAGGTTATTGAGACAAGGAGATATAAAAGGGGTTTAATATTGGAGAGGCTGGGCCTTTTGTGTACATGGGAATCTATGTAATAACCGAATAGACATCTGTTCCTGGTTGACCCCCCTAATTTCCAGAACTGGTGGCATGTTCCAATCTTATTATGATGATTGTAGTCTTTATAAAATCCCTCAAAGGAACAACTGTTCCATTACTTGTCCTACTACAGTTAAGAGTAGGTTATTTCATTTTATTAGGAGCCAGGGGGAGTCATGCCTCAGCTTTCATTCTGAGTTCAGTTTTTTTTTTATTCTAACCACTAGTTTTACCTGCTGTTAAAAAACATCCTCAGTTTCTGTTTTTTTAAATCAGTTTATTGTCTGAAATTTCCTCATGTTCTTTTGTCCTAGAACTACAAGGCTGACGTACAGCCTGTATGCTTGTTGATTTTTTTTTTCCTTTTTCTTAAATTGAGCTGCTCGTGTGAAGTCCTATGTGCATTGTCTATAGTCCCTAACAAAGCATTGTAAAGTCTCCAAAATGTTAAAATGTTTGTAATTATTATGGACAGCTGGAATAATTCTTCCTTTTTTTTTCTTTTTTTTTTACAGATGGTCTCCACCAAGTGACTGCTCTTTGCACACTCCGTGTCACAATCATCACGGACGATATGCTGACCAACAGCATCACAGTGCGGCTGGAGAACATGTCTCAGGAACGCTTTCTTTCCCCACTACTGAGTTTATTTGCGGAGGGCGTGGCAGCCGTGCTTTCCACCACCCGTGAGGGTGTCTTTGTTTTCAATGTGCAGAATGACAGTGATGTAGGTGGCTCCATCTTAAATGTTACCTTTTCAGCCTTGCTGCCGGGAGGTGCCCCAGGGCGTTTCTTCCCTTCCGAGGAACTGCAGGAACAGATCTACCTGAACCGAACCCTGCTGAGACACATCTCCAGCCAGAGCGTGCTACCCTTTGATGACAATATCTGCCTGCGTGAACCTTGTGAGAACTATATGAAGTGCGTGTCGGTGCTGAAGTTTGACAGCTCACCCCCATTCATTGCCTCAGACACTGTCCTCTTCAGGCCCATTCATCCCATTAATGGGCTACGGTGCCGCTGCCCTGTCGGCTTCACTGGAGACTATTGCGAGACAGAGATTGACCTGTGCTACTCAGGACCCTGCCGCAACAATGGCCACTGCAGGAGCCGGGAGGGTGGCTATACCTGCGAATGTCTAGAGGACTTTACTGGTAAGTTTGGTGCTGTATTCCAAGATATACTTATTGGCACTACTGCACTGCTGTTTATCACTACAGATAAGTAGAGAAGTAGATGGTCAACAGTTTCAGAGCAGCAGTTCACATGTGTGCAAACATGAAATTATAGAAACCCCATTTCTCCCTGACTGTTCCATTGGTTTATTGCATTTTGTCAGAACGAACATGAATGTATAGCATATGAACCTTAAATAGTGTTACACATTGATTTATTTAACTTAATGACACAGTTACAGTAAAAATCTGCTTGCTCTGATAGGTGATGTGTTTTGAAATGAGAGGAGTATGAAGAATCCTGCCTCAAAAAGGTTTATACTGCTTTCCCACATTTCAGTGTCTTCCTTGTCTTACCCACAAACTTTAGTCTAGAAATGGCTTGTTAATAAGCTTTTTGAGGTCTAGTGAGCCAGAGCAAGAAAAGGACCCAAATCTTTTGGACCAAGGTACTCTAACACCAACTTTGAGAAACGTCTGTCCAATGGATCAGTTTAGAGACATTTCTTCCCCACCTTAAGCTACTGAAGAAGAATTTTGGTGTACTTGGATAAGTGGTCTTGGATAAGTGATGTTTCAGAAAACGTAAATCAGAAGCTTAATATTGTTCATGACGTGATCAAGTTTGGATTCTAGAGTTTTATTTATTCAGTTTACAATCTCCTGGAAGATTTTTCTTGTCTTCACTCAAGTTTTTTTATCCACATTCTTCAGACACTAGGCTCCCTTTTGGCCTAGAGGTGAATAATGCATCTGTTATGAGTTTCTGATACGTGGGTCACTTACTCTCCTGCCCCTCCTCACTTCCTTATCGTTGACAATTACCATCTAATCATCTCCTCCTCCTTAGTCTAATCGTCCCCTGTGCTTTGAAGGTCAACTCCGGCTTGTCTATGGTCATTATAGTGCTGATGACAGGTAGGATGCTCAATGTCTCCCTTGCTCTCACTTTCTCACATTAAGGGGGAAACAGATCCGTCTAATTTCCACAGAGAAAGAGGATTACCAACGCAGGGAAGGCCATCCTGTCCCCCTCTCCACGCATACCTGCCCCTGTCCAGATCTTGTCAGGATAATGGCTGACACATAACTCTGTGAGGCTAAAAGTCCATCTGCAGAGCATGGAGGATTGGAGCCACGGAAGATAGACTTGCTTGGAGTGCTGAAACTGAAATTTAGTGTCTGTAGTATGCTAAGAACATTTACTGCATGTAGTGTGTTGGGATGTGCAGAAGGACAGGGCGTACTGTTAATACATGAATGCTGGACTACAACTATTGGAAGTGTGAAACACTGCATACTGTTTGCACTAGATAACAGGAGAATTCCTTACGCAGTAAAAGAGAAGGATTACTACATAATCTTTGAATGTCCAGGCATTTTATATAGTGAATTATGCCATGTAATGTGCAGTGTGGAGCCTGCAGACCAAAGCTTTTAGATTTGGCCTGCCAGAAAACATAACACCTAACACCCAATCAGAGAACACTCATTTTGTTCATATAAGGAACATAATTATCTGACTTTTGTTTGCTATAATTGTTGTTTGTTTGTTTTTTTTGTTTTTTTTTTTTTTTTTTTTTTTTTTTTTAAATATTGGATGTTGTCTGTGTGTTGGTATCTAACAGTATCTACTCTGGTCTAGGTGAGCACTGTGAAGTGAATGCCCGCTCGGGCCGCTGCATCCCAGGTGTGTGTAAGAATGGAGGGAAGTGTGTTGACCTGTTGGTGGGCGGCTTCATCTGCCAGTGTCCATCCGGAGAATATGAGAAGCCATACTGTGAGATGACGACTCGCAGTTTCCCTGGCCAGTCCTTCATCACCTTCAGAGGCCTGAGGCAGAGGTTCCACTTCACCGTGTCCTTTATGTAAGTCCTGTTTAGCCATGTTTCACTGTAAATGACAGAGCTTTCTTAATGTCTATCAAGTGGAGACTAGCTACTGTAATGATTTTATTAGATAACAGTTATCTGTTGGGATGTAGATATACACTGCCCCTTTAAAAAGTGTTTGTACATTCGTACTATTCTTAAAATAAATAAGTGTAAAAAAAAGAAAGAGAAAAAACAGTGAAACTAATATACATTTTAAAACACTATTGCAAGAAGATTTCATGCAACTAGACTGATTTGTTTGATTTATTATGTTGTGGGCAGTTTCTTTGCATGCTTCTTCAGAATGCCTTCGTACAATGAGGTCAGGATTCCATCAATGAAAACAAGCTCGAAGTTCTTTTTATGGCCGCATTAGCTGGTGCTACTGTGGAGTTTTCAGGCCTCTTGTTTATTCAGTTTGAAAATATCAGCATTATTCAAGCTCAATGTTGGCTCGATTTTAATAGCAGCACAGCACAGTGATTAATTCACCTGTTTATCTTAGTATTCTCCTGAATAAATGGAGTTCCTTTTATGTAAGAGGTAGCATATTCAGCGTAATAAACGCAGAGAAAGGGTCAGTGGAGATGTATGTGGGCTCCCCACAGTGGCTAAAAACAGGATGGGGTCCGTGTTGAGAGAGCCTATCAGTGTTTTGCTTGGTCATTAAGGTCTTCCTGCAGAGCGCCTCCTCTGGCAGCTGTGCCCTGACTCCTCTGCCCTCTCCACTCTGCTCCAGAGGGAGCCACCCATGCCAGAGGAGTCACTTCCTGTCTCAAGATCACTGGCTGTACACTAACTTCCTGTCTCGCCTTCCTCCTTGCCTCCTGTCTTACCCCTCAACTGCATTTAATCACTGAATCCTTGGAGAGTATCTCATAGATTCATAGCTCTGTTTTTCATTTCTTGTTTTAAAGGTTTGGCAGCCTGATTTACCACTCAAAATTTTACCTGTTAAGAAATGTGTCATCTTAAACATTTTGTCACTACTGAAATTATTCATTACTGAAATCAATTTGTATAGAGCTTTTTCGAGTAAAACTTGTTTTTACAAAAACCTTTGTACCTTCCAGTTGGTCACTTTAAAAAGGAAAATATGATGAGATTTTATAGCACCTACTTTAAAGCAGCATCTGTTGCAATGTGAAAAACTTAATATAATTGGTTTAATTTGTGTTGGAAAAAAAAAAACTTTAGTGTGCAGATATATTTTAGTCCTTTGAGGTACAAACCAAGTAAATTGAAGTTATACCATAATTCTCAAATACCAGTTTAGTCCTTAAATTAAGACAATAAAAGTACACTACATTAAATTTAGAATCAAAATTTTGAAATTAAAACGCTTAGAATCAAGGCAGGATGCATAAAGCCTGTGAAACATAATAAATATACCTACAGCTAAGCATTGTACTATTATGTTATCACCCAAGTGACAGCAAAAGATGAGTGTTGAGAGAAAAACAAACAGACATTAGAGGTTGTTTAACTTTTTTATTGTTTCAGCTGTTGCTTAATCTGTTGTTCTTCAATTTTCCAGGTTTGCTACACAAAGGAGAGACGCATTGCTACTTTACAATGGGCGCTTTAATGAGAAGCATGACTTCATTGCTCTGGAAATCATCGATGAGCAGATTCAGCTAACCTTCTCAGCAGGTGTGTTTCTAAAGTGACTATCACTACTTTACAGGCTAGCAATGATGAATCAACATCATTACGGTACTTGCTGTCCCAACTGTGAATAATGGGAAAAGTTCATCTCTAACAGCTGCCATGGCCTGCATTTAGGGACAAAAATCTTACAGTTTTCTCTAAAGCCAAGACTCGTCTAATGGACCCTATCCATGGTATCTGAAACCATATGACATTCAGTCTATGAAAATGAACCAGTGTAGGAACAAATTCATTCTCCAAGTAAGTCCTTTTCTATAGAGAACAGCTTTGAATACATTATATATAAGCTATTTCTTGATTCTTAGCTGCAGTTAAGGCTTAATTAAGTACATGTAGGGGAAAGAAAAATGGTGTGTTACATAAACAGTATTATTACTGTAGGTGATTAATACAGCGCTGTAGCACATGGCTGCATTACAGGCCACATGCGTAATGTATGAGTTTATGAGAGAGGAAGGTGAGCAGTTTTTTAGATTTTATGAGTTCTTAAATATCTGCACTTCTACACTCTATTTATTTCTAAATGGAACTAGACCTCTTCAAAGTGGAAATAAATGCATTCTACAATATGGTTCTTCAGCTCTGGTGCTGTGCTCTGGTGCAGGGTACATACTCACTAAACCAGGCATGGAGCAGGGGAATAACCACACTCTTCTCACAGTCTGTTTCAAGAGTAACCGTGCACAACAATTACACACCGCATTCAAATATAGCATGGATGGACAGTTTATTAGCTATAGTTTTTAACTGTTGCCCATCTATTGCTGCAATTTATGTGATGCCCTTCACCAATGCATCTGTGAAAAAGATCACCAGTGACCAGAAACCATCTAGGTAGCTGACCACTCTCAACACAGCCGTAACTGAGGACATGAATGTGACCTGACAATGTGAGTGGTACTCAGTGTAGTCGGTGTAGCAGTATTAGAGTGTAGATGGCACAATGCAACTTCAAATTACTTTCCATGAACTTTGAAGTAAGCTATTTTAAATGGAGTCACATCAATGAAGATGAGTATCTAAAGCTTTATTAACTCTGCAGGTCAAGTTAGATCTGGTTCTTAAATCTGTTTTTCAGACTTGATGACATTTCAAAAGTAAGATAATCTGTGCTAAATGAGTATGCTGATTCAAGATGGGCAGCCAAAACCTAGTTAATTTATGAGTCACATTTATGAGATTAGATCATGTGACTGTTACTTCATTGACGGTTACTAACAGAATGATTGAGATATAGTTCACAAAATGTGATTTTTGCGATTTATAGGTCAAAAAACTGTGACTTAAAGCTACTTGATCATGAACATAGAGAAACTGTTAAAATTTAGAGGCAGACTTCAGTCTTTTCATAAAGTCATGATTTAGTTTCCTTTTAAGTATGACCGTCTGCTAAAAGCCTCAGCACTCTGTGTTTAAGCTGTGATTTGTGATGTGCAGCACTGGCTTTCTTGTCACAGATATTAATGCCAAGAACCGCTGCCTACAAATTATGAAAAACAAAATGAAATTCAATCTGAATTATCAAACTGAGTCATATGCTTTTGAATCAAATTTTACAAAGACAAATGTGACTAAAATCCAACTAAAAAGAGTAGGATTTCATCTCATTTTTGTCTTTTCAGACTGTAGAAAACCTGATGTACTAAAATAACATAAAAATGTCTGTCTGTTGGAACAAGGCCTAAAACTAAAAAGTAAATAAAGTAATCTACCTTATGTGTCTCTTTCCCTCTCATTCACATATGCAGTTACATATATGCATACCAAAAACACATTTCTGAGCTTCCTCTTACTGCTTAAAACATCAGAGAAACGCTGGTAGACGTACAGAATTTCTCTGATGTCACCACTGTCTCCTGTGGGAACATAAATCTTTGCCCACACAAAGAGACAAGGACAGCACCATGCTATGTGGCTTACTGTGTGTTGTAACCACTGAGAGCTTTACGATCCAGTGCACATTTTTCTTCCAAAGCAATGTCTGATGACATCACCGAGAAGAAGATTATGCTAAACTTAAAATGAATGAAAACTCTCGAAGTGCATTTCAAGGGCCCTCATGATAGCTGGTGAACCAGACTGCACTATTTGGTTACTGTTTACTGATTCTTTTGTCAGTGCCTGCCAGGCAGCTCCTGCCCTTGGTAAATATAGTTTTAAAGTCAGTGTAAATCTCTGTCGAGGTTGCTCCATAACCATCTGAATGAACTCTATTGATGGTAAAGAAATCCTTGCCACTTGCATGCATGATGGATTGCTACTTTGTAAGCTTGCTTTGTGCTCTTGCCACTACATGACTCAAGACATACAAATAAACCAGGAAGCCTTAATAAATATGTCATAAAAATACAGTAATACTCAAAGTAAGTCAATGCAAAATGCGTTTCTGGGAAGACATGCACATGTGACACTTTTTAAACTGCAAATTGAAACTATCGTGCAACTATTCTATGTATTCAGTTTGTGCAACCTTTTGGAAAAGATCTTGTTGTGCACACTTGTAAAACGCACACAAATCAACATAACATGGGATTTGGCCACGAGTGCCAAAATCTATGCAACTGTCTGTGCCAAACATTGTGCATTTAAATAACTGTGTCAATGAGACTTTGTGAGGTTTTTCTGTAAAAATGTGTGGTAGGAGAATTTATATTGTAGTTTATATAAAACATTCAAACAAGATTAAAAGCAAAAATTGTTTGAAATTGAAACAATCCATTCCTGTCTCTCTCCAATCATGTTTTTTTTTTTTTCTTTTCTTTTTTCATAAGGTGAGGCAAAAACAACTGTGGCCCCTTTTATACCTGGTGGAGTCAGTGATGGCCAGTGGCACTCTGTTCAGCTCCATTACTACAACAAGGTAAGAGGCTGCTTGCTGCTTCATTTTGTGAATTCTCAGCCACTGCACAGATCATTCAGCTGCTCGTGCCAGTTTTCACAAACGTCTGTAGTTTTGTTGTGTCAGTGAAAATCTGTATTTATATAGCTGGCAGAACAGTACCTTTAACTCTTCGGGAACTTCCAGGCATGACCTCTTCCTAAATTATTTGCTTGTGTGTTTTTTGTTTTTTTTTTGTGTTGTTTTGTTTTTGTAGTTACCAGTTAATTTATAGTAGCTGCTAAATAGAATAAAAGAAAGCCTTAAGATTGGTACCTGAACTGTAAGCCCAGGGTTCATGACTTTACCATGAACGCATGTGCAATTAACACATTTCTAGGAAAACTAACAATCAAGTGTGGCTCTTAGAAAGATTCTTTAATCTGAGGTTTGGATTTATAAGCTGTTTGGTGAATGAGGACTCTTATTTAAAAAAAGATGAATCAATTATTTGAAATTTTAAAATGAACACTTTATTCATAGCTGTGTACCTTTTAGGGATCACAGGGGTACACACCCCTCCCCAAACCTGGGCTGTCATGAAATTACATTCTCTCTACCACTGCAGTTCTTTCAAATTCTTGAAAGCATAAGTTGGAGTAACATTTCTATTTCAGCCATTCATCAGTTTCAAAACAAACAAATCTTTTTGTGGCCGTATCCTTGTGGCCAGATACCTGTAATGTGACATTTTCCAATTTTATATAAGAGTATAGGCTAATACTGCAGCATAGGGTGGATAAACTTCCTTTTAGTTGATTTCTCAAGAAATGCTGGATGAAAAGGTGTCTAGAAACTTATAAAGGTACATATAACGTATCGTTCCAAGAAAAAAGCTTGTAAAGTTCCCAGTTCTTTTATTTTGTCTCAAGCAACGCAGTATTAGCTCATTTTGTGTGTTATTTCACTGCTTGAATAGGTGGTTATGTAACAAATACTCAGTTGACAAGGTGAGCCCATCCCAATGTAAAACCCCACAAGAATGATAATGTGCTGTCTCGAGGCCACCGCACACTGTAAAGGTCGAGAACAGCCTCCAATGCTTCCATCACAAAAGACACAAGCGTCTTTTTACTTTCCTTTGATTCCTCTTTCCTCTGACCTCAGAATATCAGACGCTGAACAGGCTATTGCCAAGCTCCTTCCTCCAGTGTTCTGGAGACTGGCTCATGTTTCACCAATACAATCCTATAGTACTATTGCTGATTTAGGATCAGTTTTATTTCTAGCTTTTGCTAACGTATACAGACATGCTGGGTTAAATGGTTTTCCTAAATCAGCTGCTTTCCCAAGCCTGTTTGTGAGCCCAATGCCTGGTATATGGTTCATGTTTCTTAAAGTGTATTAATCTGCTGTTGGTGAATATAATTTAGGGGTCATTCTTAGAGCTGGAGACAATGAAGTGCTCTCAAATTTCAAGAGTGGCGCTTGTTAACATCCTGCTAAGAAGCTAACGTGCCCTTTCCTGTACTGATTAAATTGGTAGGGGCGTTCCATCTACATTGGGTAACTTGTATAACGGCTGTGTTGGGTTTTATTTGTTTCTGCAGTGGTGAAAAGGCATTTAAAAGAGTCAGATTGTAAGAATTGTTCATTTTAAGGCCTTGTATTGAATGTTATGTGCTCAAATGCAAAAACATGACAATGTGAAAAAAGGTATAGAACGCGCAGTGTGAGTTATCGTCTTCATGTCTCTGTGCCATCCGCATAAACTGTGTTTGGTGAGATGTTGTCATAGCAGCCAGGAGGTTGATTTTCTTGCTGCTTGTCTGGGCAGAGTAACTGTTCTTCTTGTTTTGTTTTCTCATTTTCTGCTCCGTGACCGTAACTGTTGAACACAGTCTGAGTCAGATTACAAACACACACACACACACACACATACACCTTTTACATTTTAAGGGCTGGACAGTAGCTGCACATACTTGGTGTGAGAAACAACCAGTTTATAGTCAGTTCACACACATATTAACTTTCAGAATTTACACATATCACCTATTACAACAGAAGCATGGTGCACTTTTTTAACTGTACAGATTATTTTTTTAGAGGCCTGAGTGCCCCGTGTAGTCTTCAGCAAAAAAAGAAATAACAAAAAAACAACAAAAATAAACACTTTAATTTTCACCGAAAATGGACAGAACATGTCATTTGATAATGTTAAGACTATAACATTTCAGTCAATATCACATTGGTGTGTATAGAGTTATTTCATGAAGATCTAATCTAAGTTTGATAAAGTAATTAATGTGCTTGCATTTATGTTTTGCACAAAGAAAAATATACAGTACTGTGCAAAGGTTTTAGGCAGGGGTGTAAAAAATGCTGTAAACAAAGAATGCTTTCAGAAATGGAAGTGTTAATCATTTATTTTCATCAATCAACAAAATGCAGTGAATGAACAAAAGAGAAATCTAAATCAAATCAAAATTTGGTGTGACCACCCTTTGCCTTCAAAACAGCATCAATTCTTCTAGGTACACTTGCACACAGTTTTTGAAGGAACTCGGCTGGTCGGTTGTTCCAAACATCTTGGAGAACTAACCACAGATCTTCTGTGGATGTAGCTTCCTCACATCCTTCTGTCTCTTCATGTGATCCAGACACACTGGATGATGTTGAGATCAGGGCTCTGTGGGGGCCAGAAGAACTGATGCTGGTTTGAAGGCAAAAGGTAGTAACACCAAATATTGATTTGATTTGGATTTTTCTTTTGTTCACTCACTTTGCGTTTTGTGAGTTGATAAAGATAAGCAATCATTATTTATATTTCTGAAAGCGTTCTTTGTTTACAGCATTTTTTCACCCCTGCCTAAAACCTTTGCACAGTACTGTATATTTAACTATAAATTCAATTATATAACTATACCATTATAGTGTAATATTACAGTATAGTATACCAAACTTAAACTGTAGACTTGCAAGGGCTAACACCCTTACCCCAGTACAACACACACACACACACACACACATGCGCACACAAACACACACACCCATACACACGGTCATAGGCACTCAGGAGATGCTCTGAGTATGTCACAGCCTGCAGCTGCCATGGTTTACGAGTGCTGACTAACAGCACTGTATTGTTCACACACACACACACACACACACACACACACACACACACACACACACACACACACACACACACACACACACACACACACACACACACACACACATACACACACACACACACACACATACACACACACACACACACACACACACACATACACACACCTACTGCCTTTCACCGGGGGCTGAGTGTTTGTGAGGAAGTCCAGCAGCTGGTTTTGTGGCTTTGTGGCTGGTCAGGGAGCGTGTAAGGGCAACGTAAAGATGTCCATCTCAGAAGCAAGAGAATGACAACAGCAGGTCTGCTTAGACCTTTAAACCCTTTCAGACCAGGGTTGTAAATCTCTGACCTCAAAGGTTTAATTCCAGTATGATTTTTTTAGAGAATGTCTCATTGAAAAATATCACACTCATAATTGCATTAACACTGAGTACCTGGAGAAATGGGTACACAGTCGTTCAGTTGTTCAGGTCATGATGTATCAAAGCACATTTATATCCTTAATTCAGAAATTCTTAAGCATTCAGCCAAGGGATTGCAACTGCTCACTCAGTACAGGCACAGAGATAAATCTTCCCAGAATCCTTTCTCTGGATTTCTCTGGAATCTGACTGAACTTCTACAGCTTTTTGTGACTCTGCTAAGCTAAAGATTCCTTGTATTAAGGTTGAGTAGACCAGTCACCCTTAAAGCCCCTTCATTATTTAAGGGGTCAGAGAGTAAACATATAGAAATGCCCCAACGCACCCTCTTCTAGTATATCTGCCCCCTGCCCTGACCCTTGGCAGAGAGGTCAGAGGTCTGATGATCAACAACATGTCAACACACACACACACACACACACACACACACACACACACACACACACACACACACGCACCCAGCCACATACACACACATACTAGCCAGTACACATTATACTGCCAGTTTTTAGAGCAGAGCAATTCCTTTGCGGTAGATGTGCTGATGAAAAAGACAGGAAATTCACGTCTGGAGTTCTTGCTTCATTTGAGACGAGAGGACGCTCTGTAGGAGGACAGACAGTTTCAGAAACTTCTTCCAAACAGGAACACCTCAAACAGAGAGATATTCTTAGACAAAGAAGTTTTTTGTGTCAACTATGCATGCTGTTTACATGGCCAGAAGCAGAAATTATATTTTTCATAAAGAAGCGAAAGATTAGGCCTGTGTCAATATTTTTACATTTCTAAGCCTCACTTTTGAAATACAGTCTCTTGGTGCAGTTATTCAACATATTTTAAACCCCAGTTTTACTAGCCCCAACAAGTATAGTATAATATCTTCTTTCATGCTCTTCCATAAAATCTTTAACTGAAACTCTAATAAGGGTTTTCATATGGCATATTTTGTCATAAATTATATGTAAAAATGCATTACTGTCATGTGAAAACATTGGAAATATTTTTGCATTATCTGCTTAAATATTTAATGGTACCTCAGGGCTTTCTACTGATCTGGGATCTGAACCCATGAACTTCTGATCCTTGGTCCAACTCCTTAACCACTAGGCCACCTCTTCCCCGGTGTTCATGCATTATTATTTACAGCAAGGATTATTAGACAGTCCTCTTTGACAAAGCCAGTTTGGGAGACATGGGCTAATAAATATCACAGCAAGAATCTATATGAGATTAGATAAATCCATATCTGACACATGCAGTCACTTCCAGTCATTTAGCTTGCTTTGTCTGGTCTGTGTGTGTGTGTGCATGTGTGTGTGTGTGGTATGGGGTTGCTAATTGCATACTCTCTTTCTCATTAGCATTGTTTTATCACATACTTACTGCCAAAATGAGCTATAAGACAAATAAATAGCAGAACAGCTAATGTAAATGTTTACCTCTAAGACCAGTCTAAACAGATTCGCTTACATGTTGTGTCGTGCATTTTTATTCATTTAATATATTAATAGTTTAATGTCTGTGTTTATTAAACATTATTTAATGTAATGTTCATCATACAGATGTTCCCAAAAGTTTTGGCTCACTGGCCCAACTGCAGTGATTCATTGAACTTTACACTCAGGAATTATCAGCACATACACTGCTGTTATGTTGCTACCTCGCTGCTGTGTCTGATTTTACTAGTGTGAAGGACTAATTTGAAAGCTCTTGCACTCGTCCCCTCCTTTTTGCACACATGCACGTACACTCTGTAAGAGAGAAAAGAGGAAAAGTTGGGCTGCTCCTTTAGACTCTAATTGAGGCTTTCTCTCTGGTCTACCCAGGACAGCCTGCACCTGCTGGACGCCAGTGGGGTGCTGCGTGTCCCGCTCTATACAGCCTGGCTGGAGCTGACCCATAAGGAGGTACAGTAAGCTAAAACTAGTAAAACTAGTCTAGCTTTAGCTGTGCGGTGGTGGTGCTGCATGTCCCTTGGCTCGTTTTGGTCCACCTGCCCCCTGGGGTGCTAGTGTTGATCCTGGGTCGTTTTTTGTGAGCAGTGTGAAAATATACACCAATTCTAGATCATTGTGAGGCTTACAGAGTGCCAAAAATACACATGTCTGGATCTAGGTGTGGTTTTTACATTCATAAGGAAATTATAAAAAGGGTGAAGTTTTGGAGAAATGTGAGAAATGTGAGAAATGTACATATCTATGTAGCGCAGGTTATGGATTGGGTACTTATATAACAAAACACGTATAATGGGCCTTAAAAATGTCTCCATGGCAGATATGCATGGTTTTTAAAGACTCTGGGCGAAGGATTCTATGAGTGCACATAGATTATCTTCATAAGAATCTGGCGTGTATTTGGCAGATAAAGGAGATCATTTTATTTCTTTTTTTTTTTGGAAATTCTTTTATACATTTTTAATACATAAAGCTTTGTTTGTTTTTTCATCACTAGTTCCCCTTGAATTTTGAACTGTTTTAAAATGATCGAAGTGAACTGAATTGAATGCTGTAATATTTTGCTTGCTTCACTGAATAATTTCTAAAAGATTTGTAATCTGTTGGAATCATTGTTAGGACAGAGATTTAAAACTCTACAGATAAAATGCATAACAAAAACTTGAGAAGGGAGGAAAAATGCATGAAAAGCTAGAGGAGAAGCTAAACACAGGGGTGTGTTTGTTGTACGCGACAAGAGGTTTGAATTGCAACAGGTCACTCAAAACCACTTTAAAGCCCTCTACAGCAAAAGGCACTATAAGCTGGTAGAACATTTCTCCAGTGACATATTCCGCTGCCAGCAGTGGTCAGGTGACCCCTGGAACAAACGGCATTAATAACTGTCTGGAATATTATCTGCTACTGACACCACCTGCCCTAATGGAACATTGGTGTGGCTTTTGGCAGTGACTGTGTTTTGAAGGGCAGGGTTTTATGTCTGATTTAAACAGAAAGTCGAAGTTGTAGAACTGACCAGTACTCGCAATTGTAGAGAATGAGGTGTGCTTTGAAGGATTAATAGTCATTTGGCAAGATTTGGAATCCTTTGCTTCTCATACCACATATGCTCATGAGACGTCTTCATCATCTTCTTCATCTTCTATTAATTAAGGTTTCTCACACTTGAATGTTTTGTTTGCAAAATGGGGAAGGTTCTTTAAGGAACCAAATTGAATTTTACCACAATGAATACTAATTTTAGAAGTTTTGGAGTTTTGGTTGAGAACCAGTTTTAGTAATATGTAATATAAGGACAGTTCCTGGTATTCTAATTATGTTTGAGGCCATAGGTGGTGTATAATTTTACACAAAACAGGAAAATACACGAATTGTTTAGCCAGTGGTTATCCTCCATATGATACAGCAGGCAGGGATTAGACTGGAGTATCCTTAAAGGACCATCCACAAAAAAAGGTTTACAATGTAATCTTCACAGTGTGGTTGTACAATGAGAATATAATTATTCATATAAATATTCTAGGAATAGGGAGATAGAGTAGAATGAGAGTAATGGACACAACATGCCACACCCCTGATGGGAAGGAAGTGTGATGTCATATCAGCCGGCACAGCTGTGTCCCATACCCTCTCACACTCTCCAAAGAGTGCATAGACTGATTTGAGAGCAAGAGACACACAATACAGATATCTTTGAAAGATAAATGTGTATGTAGAAGGATGTTTTGTGTTTGAGAGGAGTGTATGAGTGTATAGTGTTGCCTGATAGAGATAAGCTCAAGCAGAATGCGTGCTGCATTCTGTTATGTATGTATATGAATGTTTCCCATACAAATCGTGCCTTCATAATAATAAGAAGAAAAAGAATGAACAATAAGAATAATGAAGAATATGCAGACAAGGAATGATAATAATAATATACCTTATGTATTACAAATCTGTATATAATAATAATACTCAATATGCCATATCTATAAAGTAGTATGCTTAGTAACAATTTGAAATGTTTTGCTCTTTTAGTTTTAAAAGAGAAAGTGTTGTGTTGCAAACACTGCCACACATTAATAAGTGCCCTCTCTAACCTGTAGGTGTGTCCTGTAATATGACACACAGCAACTACAAAACCCCCTCTATTGAATCAACACCTGCAGTGTTCCTTACTTTGTTCATATCAGGCTGAACATAAATGAATATTGTGGTTGTTAATTCAGTTCAGTAGTTTTAACCAATTCATATTTAGCAACTAAATGCATATAAAATATCCATAAGAATATGTTCTGTTTGGTCAGCAGTATTGAGATAATTATATATTTTTAAATTACATATCAACTTATAGTTTGCTGGCCAGTGGCCTCAGTGCCAGTTCCACTGCTACCACTAAACAGGAAAGTTTTGCTCCATTGCCGCGTTCTTATGACTGGAGGTGCAATGTATTGGTAGGACATGAATCACTCAACTTTCTGTTAATCCTCCACTTCTTCTGAATCATCTAGACGGGTATCCAAACAGCCTTAGGCTGAGTAACGAAGGCTAGTTTTCCTTGTCATATATCAGTAACCCTTAGAGTGAGGAAGAAAGTCTCCTGCAGATTATTTATTTTGGCAGGATTACATATGAAATAGGTTCTGTCATCCTGGACTAATCCTGGTTTGAAAGATCAGCTTGCTAAATTGTCTATCTAATCATTAGGTCTGATGCAAAACTGGCAGTTTCCTTATCTAGCTTGTTTGTGGCTTAGTTAGTTAGTTTGCTTACGGTTTATAAAACAATTGCAGAGAGGTAGTTATAAAAGTACAGGTTTCATACCACTGGAGACAAAAATGTATGCTATAAATATAGATATAAAATTTTAATAAATGTGATTTTGCAGTGTACTCCTTATCAAATGATTCTGTAATATGAGACATATATCATAATAATAACTCTAGAGTTCTGGTTAAGATGAGGATGACAAAATCTGAGTGTTGACCTGGTCATAAAGCAGAGCCTAGAGGTTGGCTTCCCACTTGCTGTCATCAACTCCAGTAGGCTCACGGGTGCTTAAGGAGTGGAGGAGAAGTGAACTATTGCCAATTTTCAAGAATAAGGGTGATACACAAAGTTATAGTAATAAGGGAGGGACAAAGTTGATCAGCCACACCATGAAGTTATGGGAAATAATAGTGGAAGCTAGGATAAGAAGAAAGGTGATGATTAGTAAGCAGCAGTATGGTTTTATGTCACAAAAGAACACTACAGATGCAGTGTTTGCTTTGAGGGTGTTGATGGAGAAGTACAGAGACGGGCAGAAGGAGTTGCATTGTACCTTTGTAGACTTGGAGAAAGCATGTGGCAGGGTGCCTAGAGAAGAGTTGTGGTTTTATATGAGGAAGTCAGGAGTGGCAGAGAAGTATGTGAGATTAGTACAGGATATGTATGAGGGCACTGTGACCGTGGTGAGGTCTGCACTAGGAATGATGGATGTATTTAAAGTTGAGGTGGGATTACCTTAAGGATCAGTGCTGAACCCATTCCTATTTGCCACGGTAATGGACAGGTTGACGGACGAAGTAAGACAGGAATCCCCATGCAATATGCTGATGATGTTGTGATCTGTATTGAGAGTAGGAAGGAGCTTGAGGAGAACATGTAGAAAGGGAGATCTGCTCTAGAGAGGAGAGGAATAAAAGTGAGTAGGGCAAAGATAGGATACATGAGTGTGAATGAAAGGGAGGAAAATGGAGTGGTTAGGCTGCAGGGAGTAGAGGTGAGAAAGGTGGAGTCTTAATTGGAGTTTATTCCTCATGCCAGAGGAATACATCTTCATTCATCATGGATGACTCTAGAGCAAGGCATTATGACCTGTATCTCCGTTTTTGTGGTGTGCTTGTGTAAAGCATCCAGCCTTCTTTTAGTGCTAAAACTGCAACTTGGAGAAGCAACTTGGAAGTAATTTTTAGGTCCTCTCATTATGAAGGTTTTGGGTAGAGGTGCACAAATCATTAATTGATATGGCCAGTTTCTTTTTACACCAGATAAGCCAATGGTTAATTTGTGTCTTAGGATGAGTGAACACATGAACATAACAGTTCTTTTTTTATTAGCCAAAGCTGCAACATAAAAACATTACTTAATCTTCAAGTGGTCAGTATATTAAGTATAGTCAGTATATCTTCAGTGGTCAGCTTTAATTAAACAGTTGTTTTTTCTATGCCTTTAAAACTGATGTGTGTAAATGTAAATGTAAAGGATTCTCTGTCACTTACTCTGACTCAATCAAAACACAAATGGGAAGGGCTAAGCTGCTTGGTCTGGAGATTGAATGGCTTAATTGCCTAAGAACTTTTTCCAACCATACCTTATAAAATGAGACACAAGCCAAAAAAAAGTTTAAAAAGATAGTATGTATCTGGTTACAGGTGCGCCATTCCCAGCTGTACACTCTCCATTTAGACAGATCACTCTGCTAATGTTCTGCTACCTCCATCAGGAAGTTGCCATTTACTGCCTTCATCACCCTTGCTTTTTCTGCTGTATCTACAGACAGCAGCATTTCACTGTCCCACTGTCTTTGAGTGTGAAATTCCTCACACTCTGTATAGCATGACTAAACACCCTGCTAAAGTGGGCCTGCCTCACCTGACCTGAGAGAACACAGGTTTCCCAGCTTTGTGTGTGTGTGTCTGTTTTTGTTTGTTTGTTTTTTTTTTCCAGTCTCTGCGTACTCACTCAGGTTGCTCATCTAGGGCAGTTCTTTTAAGTGGCTGAACATAAATGTAAAACATGTTGCCTTCAAGGTACAAAACTGGATCTTGAGATCTAATAATGTTTCTTAACCAAGTGATAAATAAACACTATACTTTCTCTGGGAAATGGTGCCATTAACTTGGCCGAGTGTCAAAGTAAACTGCCAAACGCAAATGAGCCATGTAACAAATCACATATTTTACTGTCTGCTGTAAAAGTTCTGACCAAGCACAGGTCTAAAGCCTTTTATTTTCTATGATTTGAGGAACACAGATATTCTTCCTTTGGCTTGCTCGATGTTGGAGGCAGAGCGGCTTGTCAGGTGAAGTGTGTGTTTTTAAGTTAGGCAAGCCCATGTGAAGTGGACACAAGGTGAAACTGGAGAAGGATATGTAGCCGTTTTCCTTCTTCCGGGTTGTTCGGGAACATTAAAAGAACAGAACAGGACAAAAGCTGCTGTCCATCTGCATCTTTCTGGAACACGGCCGACCACTGATAAATGGGTCATGTCATTGAGACAGACCACCTGTAACATATAGGACTGAAAGTGTGGCTCTTGTCCTGTGGGGCAGGGAACAACAGGGTGCTAGGTGTAAGCCCCAAGGGTGTGTGTGTGTGTGTGTGTGTGTGTGTGTGTGCGAGTGAGTGTGTGTGCATGTGTGTGTAGCTGTATTGGACCTGGCAGGTTCCTTTTAATTATTCACTGCTCTAAGTTTACACTGCCACAGGGAGGGTGAGGTAATGGTGTTTGAACCTTGTGTAAAAAGGCTTTGGGGAGGCGACACTATTGCAACAGAAGCAGAGAGATGTGGCGTTCATAGAAAATACACACACGCACACTTAATAAAAACACTCAGACTTGTATATTGTACCAGTAGTAAGTTTGGAGCCATCTGATTAAATGTTTCTTTTCATATCATAATAATAACCTTTTAATCACAGGTATGTGCAGGCATAGATTAGAAGTAGTTTCTGAGAGAATGGTGACTGAAAATAAAGGGATGAGCCAGAGAGAGTAAAAGAAAGCCAGAGGCTGCATTTCCTTATTCTTACGCAAATAAAAAAATGCCTGCTCTCACTCACTGCTTCCTTTATCATGAAAATAGTTCTGTTGGCCCCCAGACGCCTTTGTTGTGAGTTTCCTGCAGTGACTAACCCCTCCACCCCCCAAAAAAAAGACAATCACACACACACAAATTCACTGGATTCTTGGCAGGCATCCCTATAATTGTACATAACAACTTTGTTCAGTGAAAAAACGTACTACTAATCAGCCCAGAAGTATATATATATAGTTTCTCATGTCTTCTTTATTTTTGCCCTAGAGCAACAAGGCTGATGTATCTTACATGTACAGACATAAGTGAAGACTGCTGCTTTTGCTGCTTTTGAGTTATATAACATACAGTGTCAAGGAACACATGAGCAAATTTGTTTGTGACTGAATGAATACATCAGAGGTCAAAAAGCCGTTTAAAATTTGATTAAGCCTGATATTTAGTTGCATTACTGTTTCTGTCTTCATCTGCTCTCCATTCATTTCTCCTAATTTTGTGCGTGAGTTGATCTGTTGGTGCCCATTGCTTCTAATCAGAAAAAACAAAGTTGTGTTTCCTCTGAGTGACAGGCCGATTGGGTGTAAGATTATATTTTGGCTTGTCAGTTTCTCGGCTGTCTTGAGGCAGTTTGTCTCAAAGCTGGGTCTTCCGCACAACTGTAAGTGTCAAATCAGAAAACTCTTCAGAAACCTGAGCCCAGCCTATGGGCAAAACAACTGATCTTCCCAGCCGCTACAGTATGGTCTCATGTAAGAACTTGTAAAGAGCAGAATGTAGCTTGATTTGTACTAATAATGGTCTATGGGTCTTTACACATCCTTTTCATGGTTGTACTGAAGCAATTATTGGTCTGGTTCTTGGGAGATCCTGGATTATAGGTTTATTTCATTAGGTTCTATGCAGTGCTTTCTGGTTCTCTCTCTCTCTCTCTCTCTCTCTCTCTCTCTCTCTCTCATTTTCTCATTTTTTTTACTCTTTCATTTTTTCTTTATAGTTTTAACGTTCAACTCTAGCTTTTGCTTTCTTAAACATTTCTCTCTTCTCTCTCTCTCTCACACACTCTATCTCTCCCCCCTCCCTCACACTCTCTCCGTTCACTGCTTTCTGATCCCCTTCTTCTCCCTCTTTGTCATGGGCTGTAGGGATCAAGTGTGTTGCCATGGCTCCAGCAAGCCTATCGTCCCCAGAGACAAATGTTAGGAGATGAAGGGGGAATTGTCAACACGTAAAGGAGGGAGAGAGAACGAGAGAAAAAGCAATTAAAATGTAGGCTTAAATGTTGTTTGGTTTACATTTAAAGTTTAAACTATTTTGGTTTCATTGGGTTATTTTGGGATTTTGGTGTATAAATAATAGTTTAAAAAGAATAAAGCATTAATAAACATATAATCAAACAGCAGTTTTAAACACACTCAGAGCACACAGACTGTCTTTTTTTATTTTTTTTTTTATTTGCACATCTGAATATTAATATGCAGTTCACACAGGATGGTCTATTGTAGATGTGATCTATGTCTAAATCTGAAGTTCCACAAATGCTTAAAAAAGACAATTTACTGCTTTCATTTCCTTTAGGTTGATGAGCAGAGGTTCATTTGACAATAATACATTTTACACTGTAAGGTGTCAAGTTGATATTTAGTGGAACTGGAATGGTGCAGCCAGCGGCGATCTTGTCCCACTTCAGCAAACTGATTAACGCATTCTGCTATTCAGTAAAAAGCCTTAGAGCAGATTGAGCTTTTAAAGAACAGTTGTGAACTGACAGCTGGACAAATAGTCATGTTTCCCCTATAGATCTTAATATCTTAATATCTTCCTAGTAGGAGTGTGTGTGTGTGTGTGTGTGCGTGCGTGTGTGTGTGTGTGTGTGTGTGTGTGTGTGTGTGTGTGTGTGTGTGTGCGTGCATGCATGTGTGTGTTGTGTTTTCTGCCTCGCTGAGTAGTGCACATATCAGTGTGGGACCCCCATTGGCCACATCTGTGCTCGGGACCAAATTGAAACCGGATCTGACACCTGCTGTTGCCTCCCTCACCTAACTGATAAAAACACCACCATACTTGATCTTATAGGGGATAGTCTGTATGGGGAACACAGATAAACTACAGTCATCAAAGCTCCTCCTTGTGCATTTCAACAGACGTATAACCCTCTACTATTCAGCTGCCTTGTTTGTTGTTTATTAATCCCTATTGGAGTTTTAACGCTGGTATTGCTGAATGGAGCAATACAGAGATGAGCTGTAAGCACTCATTGTTTTATACTGGGTGCATCACAACTCAAGGTGAGGATTTCTGTGCTCGTTCAAAAGTGAAGTGAATTAATTTGATCAAAATAAAGTTTGTCCATCTCTTAATGTCATATTATTGATTCCCCAATACGTTTTAACATCTTTGAATATATTGGAATCATGAAATGTGTAAATAAAATTTCAGTGGTAGAATTGTCTCGTTTTCTTTTTTTGACATGCGTTATTGTGTCCGAGAACAGACATCACACAAGCTGTCACCCACTTGCACACACGTGTGTGTGTGTAGGCATGTGTATAAACATATTACAGTATATTATTTTATGTGAGATGAATAGGCTAAGTTTTATTCCAAGAAATGATTGGAATTTTCATTAGATGTATGTTTCAATTCAAATGGAATTAGTGTTTGTTAACTTCTTTTTCTTTGGCTGTCACCAGTGTGAGTAGCCCAGCCTCTGTTTCTGGATAAATCCTGAGGTGGTGCATGTCCAAACAGAGTCTCTTTCACACCTATGTTGTTTGTTTGGCATCCCACATGCTTGTTACCTGCCAGTCTTAGTTGCTGCCAAACCACCTGAAGAGAGTCTGACAGAATTCTTTGCAAAATCACAGATTACTGCCTACATTTTGAGGGTTCAGCTCTATACAGAGACTATGGTAACTCACAGCTCAATTCCTGGGTTTCACATGTGACTAAAAGACTTATTTAGGCTGCCAATTATTCTTTATTTTATTTTATTTTTTTCATTTTATTCTATACATCAAAAGATGAACGTTGTTAGCGTTTGCTTGAAGCAAAACATGTATCTATCAGAATAAAACTGTTTTCATAAATGTTCATCTAATAAAGACAAATCTGATGCCTTGGGTGACTCTGGGTACTTTATTTCTGCTGAAGGATGGTTTTTTTCTTTACCTGCAAAGTTAAAAAAGATGCTAATCCAAGTCTTCAGCTATGCCATGGTCATGTCCAACGTTCCAGCCGGTGTAGTCATATTACATTCATGCTAAATGAAACTGAAAATACTAAGAAGAGACAAAATGATGACTATCTGGACCTAGTAGTGCTAATTAAAATCTTAGAAAAATTGGCATATTGCTGTTAAATAGTGAAACCGTTCATCGTCTTTACATTCTTCATCACTGTTCTCACTGATCTAGCCACTGCTTTTTATGCTTTTCTCTCATGATCTTTCTGCTGCAAGTTGTGTTAAAGGTTATTTTCTCCTGTGTTGGTAGCCAACGTGTTGTTATTCTACTCCCCTGAGAGCTTGATTAAGAGGCTAGATAAATGACTCTGTGAAATCAAGCGCTCTGGAGCTTAACTCTTAAATCAAAGCTTAGGGCATGCCAGTGAGGCTGACTCGCTTGACCCTGCCTGTTGTTGACTGTGTCGTACTGTACGGTACATGGTACATGCTTATGAGGGAGCTGGCACATGCTCAAAAGTGCTTTCAGCTTCTGAAGGAAAGCTTGCGCTACTGGAAAAGGAAATGCATTCGGGTTTACTGTAGTTTGAGAGGTATGTCGGACTCTTGCACTCTTCATTTGGATCTGACGTGAAAAGACCTAATGCATTTTTGTAGGCCCCGGAAGAGTTTAGAAAATAAATCTCTCATTTCCACAGTTCACAGTTCTTCCTCAAACATCCTCTTCAGTTGTGTGCTTCAACTATAAAGAAAAACATAACTAACAATGAATGGAAGTTCATATTCCAGCAGTTAACATCACTAACATCGCTGTATAATCTTCCATGGCTGTAAAATCCACCAGTAATCTCACACAGACTTGCTTATGTGGTGTATGACACTTTATACAGTACAAATACATTTGCCAA